>QNTS01002936.1:32534-43967 GCA_003317085.1 Hucho hucho
GTCCCTCCACTTATTGTGGTCCACAGCTGAGGGATGGAGCCAGGGAAATGTAATCCCTCTCGAATTCTAAAGCGCTCTAGATGCCAGGACTGACAGTCCATGACATCTGCATTATAGTTTTAACCATCTTTTGAATCTATACATTGCTTTTTTACATTTACAAACAAGCGTTTATTTTGCTTATTTTATTTCGCTTATTTTGATAGCCGTAATGTCATCAAGTCTGTTGTTAATCAACATTGTCATATTATTATCAGACTCCTCTTTAAATTCTGCCTTTCCAGAATCCACCTTTATTCACCTATAGACGATCAATAAATCTATCAAACATACTGGTTCAATCAGATGTGGTCAGAGAGAGAAAAGAGACATTCATAAAAGGAGGATTCCCCTGTAGATCTTGTACCTCTTGTAGCGTCATAAGGAAACGTTCTACCGTTGTATGCCCTCAGACTTCTAGGACCTATGAGATAAAGTAATGTAAAACTTTAACAACTAAAGTTATTTATAGTTATTTATATGTTAATGTTCTTGTAATGAGAAATATTTTGGCAAAACATCTCGCGCCTTGAAAGTACGTCTTGGAGAACATAAATCCACGATTAGACGTCAAGACATCACCTCGCCAGCTGAGACACTTCATAGAACACAGAACACAATCATTCTATTAATGAATTGCGTTGCGTTGGGATCAAAACAATTAATACACCAAGTAGAGGTGACCATGACAACAAATTACTACAAAGAGAAGCCATGTGGATAAATAAATGACATTCTGTATCTCCACACGATGTAAACGAATAATTTGATTTTCTCTCCTTCCTTTAAACCACATTTAGACTGTTATACAGGAACACTGTCCATATCAGATTTTGCATATAGTTTATGAGTTGCCCAACATATTTCTTAACGGCTTTGCCTAATGTCCTTTGTGGTGGGCTTTTTCATGAATTGACATTAGTGGGACGAAATGACACTTGGGGCGATTTGATTTGTGAGTTGCCCTTCATACCCGCCCCCATACCCTATAATTCTGTATTTCTTTGTGATTGTAACTTGTATACAGGTAGACCAGAAAAGCCACATCCCTGATTGGCAGATGAATGGCAACCCTGATTAGAAGCACCTGCTGCTCATCGGTTTCTTTACAAACGCTGTTTTGAATTAGAATAAAGTTGTACCCAAACACTGAAGAAGGCTGTAAAGCCGAAATATTTGTGTATGCTATCGTTGGTGCAGTGAAAATAATTAAAAACATTGAATAATTGAGTGATCTTTATGCTATAATTTACTGAAGCATTATTGCGACTTCAAAAGCACTTGAACGCAGTCATGTTGTATTTACACCTTCACCAACTTGGAAATAGATTCAGAGGAAGACTGCATGACTACTACTTTACACTCCCAGCACCATTTCACATGAACGGACACATGAGAAAATAGATTTTCACAATCAATATTTTTTTTTATTTCAGACTTTATTTAACTAGGCAAGTCAATTAAGAACAAATGATTTACAAATGTTTATTTACAGTGTTTCTAGATTAGAAACAAATAGGCTGGTGGCAGTTATATTGTCTCACGGTATTAAAGAACCATCAAGTTATCGTTGTTTGACCATCCTGTTTAGTCATGCTGGTGGGTCAGAGTTGAGATGCATGTTTGATCACAAATACCTTTTAATAGCTTCTATTGAGCCTAAGAACACATCCCCAAAAAATGTAGTTGAAGCAGGCACACACATTTTCTTCAGGAAACAGTACCAAATATACAGTAAAAAAATACTGTTTCGAGAGCAAAAGCATTCACTGTCTGTTTTTATTTATTTTCATATCTCATCTCTAAGAAAGTCAGAGACCTACAAGATCAACAAGAGAATGGGTGGAGATAAATCAAAAAACCGAGCGGATAAGGCAGAGAAAGACTTCAATCAAGCCAAAACTGAAAAAAAGAAAGTGAAGAAGGGAAAGAAGACTGAAAACGATTACAAGCAACTCCTTGCTAAGAACGTGAGATTGGAAACAGAACAAAAGATGGAAGAAGAACGAAGACAGGAGCTCGAGAAGGAAAGACTACAATTAATGGAACACAATAGACAGCGAGAGAAGGACGAAAGGACCAGGATTAAGCAGGAAAAGGAGATTGTAAAAGGAGAAGAGATTGCAAACGGAGATCAGAACACTGTATAAAAAAAGAGACAAGGGCATATACTGTTTAATTTATCCACAAAATGTATTATTGAACAAAGTACACAATCATTGTAAACTGTTAATATCCACAATTGCACTGCCTGTTTTATTTTCCCCAAATGATGTGTTTAAAGGGATAGTTCACACAAGTTATAGTGGTTTAATAACCCTGTTAGTGTCTTTGGTTTTGTTTCCCTGGCTGCTGTCGCCAAATGCTTTTTCAAAACCAATGCCTGTCAATATCTGAATCTTCTGTAGCATTGCAATAAATATATTCTATTGATGCCTTGTCTGATCTCTTCTCCGACACTTCACACCTGAGACAGAAATATCCCGACAGTTTATTCAGGATGTATTTACATTCAACTCTTATAGGCTGGCATTCAATGCATGGCATGCTTTAAATAAAATGTACATGTAGCTTGACCAGAAGCAGTATGTTAGCCAGTAGTGAAACCCCGGATGTTTTTGGTCCAGCTCCGACCTTTTTGATGGTATTATTATAATAAAATATATACAGTTCAGTCTGAGTTTTCATAACCACACATCACTTGCGCTAAACAATCCAATATACTGTGCTAGGCAGTGTGGTAGAGAAACTCATGACTGAGATTGCATTTTCCAATATTAGCAGGCAGAATTTAGACTGTCCACTTTTAAGTGCTGAGACAGAATGGCTATATAAGGAATGGAACATATAGGACCAGGGCTCAGCCACCATTATAGCTACCATTATAACCTAGACAGCTGTCAGATGTGGGCGTCAACAAGCAAAGAACTGAGACTGGAAGGTAAGGGTAGAGCAGGGCCAATGGGAGATGTTCATGAACATTCAAGGAGTGATTCTATACGTTAAGCAGGGACAGAATACTATCAAGGCAGAGCTCTGTGATAAGGGAGTCAGTCTCTTTCCATGGGAGAGGCTCGGCTTTATTACGTGGTATTAAAGTCTAAATTGAATTCACAAGGTCCGGTATCTGTGTAAATACTTGACTCAAGATTTTCCACAACAGCAGTAGCATTCACTGCAAGAAGACCCTGGTGTGACTAAGTGCCCACAGAGATCGGTGCCTGCTGTGATTGGTCAAAATTTCACAACCCAGTGGACCACTACCGTCCCTTGTCCCCACCCCTACAGCACCAGTTAGCTGTCAGTGTCATCACTCAGTAAAATGCCTCAACATAGCAAATATGGATACTCCAACATTTCTTTCCCGAAAGGCAAATAAAGTGAGCAGGTTGAGGCAGTAATAAATGCGGTAAAACAGCCAGAAAGGCAGTGCAGCAGCAGAGTTAGCTGCAGGGTTGGTGGGAGCTAACGAGTCTCCATCAGCATAAGGGTAGGCTAATGCTAATAAGTTAGCATTCACTATCCTAAAGGTATTGGATGTGAGTTATTTTAACAGTATATTTAGTGGGAAAGCTAAGAATGTTGATATAAGTAATGATATTCGGAAAGGTATTTATTTCCAGCGAGTGTATTTGATGGGTTTAGTTGCTGTAGCTAGCTAAATAAATAAATAAAAATAAAGCTGAGACCGAAGACATGAGCAACTGGTTTTCTGACTGAAGCACATATCTTCGAACAGTGACACAGTGCCCCCCTGTGGACTGAAGCTGAACTTCACTACAACATATTTAACCCCTTTTTAAAATGAGAAATGTTGGTGGTAGAATTAACTAAATGAAATGAATCATAGGTCTTATAACCTATATCATTCTACAAGTAAACATGATTGGCTCATGTCAGTTATTTAGCATCGAATAGTCCCCGCGATATGCAACTTTTCAGGGAAGTCAGGAACCAATATACTCAGTCAGTTAGGAAAGCTAAGGCTAGCTTTTCAAACAGAAATTTGCATCCTGTAGCACTAATTCCAAAAAGGTTTTGGGTCACTGTAAAGTCCATTAAGAATAAGAGCACCTCCTCCCAGCTGCCCACTGCACTGAGGCTAGGAAACTCTGTCACCACCGATAAATCTACGATAATCGAGAATTTCAACAAGCATTTTTCTACGGCTGGCTATGCTTTCCACCTGGCTACCCCTTCCCCGGCAAACAGCTCAGCACCCCCTGCAGCTACTTGCCCAAGCCCCCCCCCCCCTGCTTCTCCTTCACCCAAATGCAGACAGCTGATGTTCTGAAAGAGCTGCAAAATCTGGATCCCTACAAATCAGCTGGGCTAGACAATCTGGACCCTCTCGTTCTAAAATTATCTGCCTAAATTGTTGCAACCTCTATCTATTACTAGCCTGTTCAACCTCTTTTTCGTATCGTCTGAGATCCCCAAAGATTGGAAAGCTGCCGCGGTCATCCCCCTCTTCAAAGGGGGAGACACTCTAGACCCAAACTGTTATAGACCTAAATCCATCCTGCCCTGCCTTTGTAAAATCTTCGAAAGTCAAGTTAACAAACAGATCACTGACCATTTCAAATCCCACCGTACCTTCTCCACTATGCAATCTGGTTTCCGAGCTGGTCATGGGTGCACCTCAGCCACGCTCAAGGTCCTAAATGATATCATAACCGCCATCGATAAAAGACAGTACTGTGCAGCCGTCTTCATGGACCTGGCCAAGGCTTTAGACTGTCAATCACCGCATTCTTTACAGGCAGACTCAATAGCCTTGGTTTCTCAAATGACTGCCTCGCCTGGTTCACCAACTACCTCTCAGATAGACTTCAGTGTGTCAAATCGGAGGGCCTGTTGTCCGGACCTCTGGCAGTCTCTATATATGCTCTTCAACCGATTGTTGCCCACACCAGTCCGCCCGACTAGCATCACTACTCTGGATGGTTCTGACTTAGAATATGTGGACAACTACAAATACCTAGGTGTCTGGTTAGACTGTAAACTCTCCTTCCAGACTCACTAAGCACCTCCAATCCAAAATTAAATCTAGAATTGACTTCCTATTTCGCAACAAAGCCTCCTTCACTCATGCTGCCAAACATACCCTCGTAAAACTGACCATCCTACCGATCCTTGACTTCGGCGATGTCATTTACAAAATAGCCTCCAACACTCTACTCAGCAAACTGGATGCAGTCTATCACAGTGCCATCCGTTTTCTTCACCAAAGCCCCATATACTACCCACCACTGCGACCTGTATGCTCTCGTTGGCTGGCCCTCGCTACATATTCGTCGCCAAACCCACTGGCTACAGGTCATCTACAAGTCTTTGCTAGGTAAAGCCCCGCCTTATCTCAGCTCATTGGTCACCATAGCAACACCCTCTCGTAGCACGCGCTCCAGCAGGTATATTTCACTGGTCACCCCCAAAGCCAACACTTCCTTTGGCCGCCTTTCCTTCCAGTTCTCTGCTGCCAATGACTGGAACAAATTGCAAAAATCACTGAAGCTGTCTTAAATCTCCCTCTCTAACTTTAAGCATCAGCTGTCAGAGCAGCTTACCGATCATTGTACCTGCACACAGACAATCTGTAAATAGCACACCCAACTACCTCATCCCCATATTGTTACTTATCCTCTTGCTCTTTTGCACCCTCAGTATCTCTACTTGCACATCATCATCTGCACATCTATCACTCCAGTGTTAATGCTAAATTGTAATTATTTCGCCTCTATGGCCTATTTATTGCCTTACCTCCCTAATCTTCTATATTTGCACACACTGTACATAGTTTTTTCTATTGTGTTATTGACTGTACGTTTGTTTATTTGTTACTCTGTGTTGTTGTTTTTGTCGCACTGCTTTGCTTTATCTTGGCCAGGTCGCAGTTGTAAAAGAGAACTTGTTCTCAACTGGCCTACCTGGTTAAATAAAGCTGAAATAAAATAAAAATAACTGCCCATTTTTAAATTGAAATAAATATTTTTATTATTAATTTAGCTACTTACTTTTTCTATTGTTGCATTGTCAAGAGGTGAACCTGCAAGTAAGCATTTCATTGCACTGTGTACTCCATGTATATGACAAATAAACAAACTTGAATTTAGACTCAAGGGGGAGGGCAGCCAGAAAGAGAGGGGAAAAGATGGCCAGCTTTGTGGTTATATTGTACACTGAACAAAACGATGAAAATACAAAGGCCTTTAAATTGTGTCCTCAAATGTTTTGTAAACTAAAAATATCACATTAGCTGGTAGAACTGACAAAGTCTGATATCTCATTCCATTCTACAAGTACATTTGGCATAAATTCATATAGCCTAGGGGGCTATGTAGCTTATCTGTCGTGTTTGGAGTTGTGTTGCGCTGTTGTGTGAACACTTGCATTTGTCTTTAGTTGAGTTGACCTGGTTGTGTCTGTATACTAGGATAGGGCTGTAACGGTACAGGTATACCTACCAAACCGTTTGACTTGGGGACCGCTGTTCGGCCCGCAATGTGAACCTGAATAAATACTAAAAACATTTTTAAAATAATAAAAACACCATGCCTAAGCTGCGTTGTATGCCACTGCCTCGTGAGTAAAGCTGAAAAACATTGTAGGTTATTCTGTTAAAACTACAACTTCAAAATGTGAATCTTAACTGCCGGATTTAAAATTCTCCTTTTGTGAGGTGCAGCTCTGTAGATGGCGAGTGGTGGGCTCGATAAACCGGAAGTTTGGAGGAACCTCCATCGTTTAAATCTCCCGTTTGGGAACATTTTGGTTTCACTGTCGATTTACAACAGCGATGGACAGTTGTGAATTAAACATTAATAGTATGTTCTCCACTGCTCAACGAGATTAGCCCAGAGTGGTGCGTGTAGCTTGTCGGCCAATCACAAGTCATCAAAGTGCCACTTACAGTGTAATGTGGACGCTGAGGCCGAGTGAGAATCCATGTGCGGAAGTTTTTTAAAGACAGTTACCAGAAACAAATACGAGAAGGCAGGCAGAGGGTCAAAACCAAATTAGCAGTCAGATCTGTCGACCTCCAAAGGGGAATTCCAAAAGGCAAAAGTGAGTAGGCAGACAATAGATCCAAGCAAAAACATCAGTCCAATCAGGTAACCAAAACAAAGAGAATAATCCAGACAATCGAAAAACAGAAAACCAGGCAGAATCATACATAGAAGACAGGCAGGGAAAACAGGAAATAACGCTCGGTAAGGCAGGCATCTGGCAATACTTCGCAATGAGTACAGGCATGTTTTCTGGCTAAATAGCAGTCAGACAGGAAATGAGTGCAGAGGAAGCAAAGGGAGTGGAGTCCAGTCAGTACTCAGGCGAGGGCTCCCTCTGCTGGTTTGGCATTACAGAACCCCCCTCTCTAGGAGCGACTCCTGGAGCTCGATGTGGGCGTCCCCGTGGTCGTGGTGCTGGTCGGTCGGGTCTGGCTCTATGAAATTCCTTGATGAGAGATGGATCCAAAATGTCCTGGGCAGCTACCCATGATCTCTCCTCAGGTCCATAACCCTCCCAGTCCACCAGATATTGGAGCCAACCCCCTCTTCGTCTTGAGTCTAGTAACAGGAGTTCCATCAATGTCCAATGGAGGTGGTGGTTCTGGGGTCTCATGGCCAGGGTCAGCATTTGGGTGGACCGGTTTGAGGAGGGAGACATGGAAGGAGGGAGAGATACGGTAGTTAGCAGGAAGCTCCAATCGGTAAGTGACCTCATTAATTCTTTTAAGAATCTTAAAGGGCCAACATACCTTGGACTGAGCTTCCTGCTTGGCAGCCTTAACTTGATGTCCTTCGTCGAGAGCCAGACCCGTTGTCCTGGTTGGTAGGGAGGATGTGGGTGACGTCGTCTGTTGGCCTGGAACTCCTGTGTTCTCACGGCGCCCTGTCCCACACCCTCTCGCTACATCGAATCCAGTCATCCACCGCTGGGACTGAGGAAGGTTCGCCAGACCACAGGAACAAGGGAGGTTGGAACCCCAAGACGCACTGAAAGGGGTCAGGCCTGTGGATGTGTGCGTGAGAGAGTTCTGAGCATATTCAGCCCAGGGTAGAAACTCGGATCATCGATGTTGCTCTCGACTGCAGTAGGTTCGTAGATATCTGCCGATTTCTTGGTTGAGGCGTTCAACTTGGCCGTTGGCTTGAGGATGATATCCTGACGTGAGACTAACGTTGATTTCCAATTGTTTGCAGAAAGCTCTCCAGACTTGGGAAGTGAGTTGTGTGCCCCGATCGCTGACAATATCTTCTGGGTGTTTCAGAATGGGGGCAGACGTGAATCTTTCTTTCAGAGTGATAAAGGCATTGGTGGCTTCTTTAGTCCATCCTAGCCTTGTGGGTTTACCTTTTAGAAGTGATGTTAGGGGGGGACGCTACGGTGCTGTAGTTGCGGATGAAACGTCTGTAGAAGTTTGCAAGGCCTAAGAATCTTTGTAATTCCTTGACTGTTGTGGGTTGGGGCCATTCAGTGACGGCTTGAACCTTTACTTACTCCATCTTTACCCCATGGTGACTTATGTGGTAGCCTAGAAACAAGGTTCGCTTAACATGGAATTCACATTTTTCTGCTTTGACGTAGAGTTGATTTTCGAGTAATCGAGCGAGGACTATTTTAACATGGTTGATATGCTCTGCCTCAGACTTGGAGTAGATGAGAATGTCATCAATATAGGCTAGCACAAACTGATTGAAAAGGTCCTTGAAGATTTTATTGATGAATGATTGGAAGATGGCGGGTGAGTTGGTAAGCCCATACGGCATAACTTGGTACTCATAGTGCCCCCTGGTGGTGTGAAAAGCAGTTTTCCACTCATCACCCTCCTTTATCCTGATTAAGTTGTAGGCACTTGTTAAGTCCAGTTTAGTGAAAATGGTGGCTTCCCGCAGCTGTTCTAGGGCCGAGGGTACTAAAGGAAGGGGATAACGAAATTTCACAGTCACATTATTTAGTCCTCTGTAATCGATGCAGGGCCTTAATCCTCCATCCTTCTTTTTGACAAAGAAGAATCCTGCAGCGGCTGGAGATGTAGATGGACAAATAAAACCTGAGTTCAGAGCCTCTGCAATATACCCCTCCATTGCTTGACTTTCGGCAATGGAGGGGTATATTGATATAAGGAACATTCAATAAAATTAATAAAGTTAATTTAACAAACTCTGTTTAACCCTTTCTCATGGTTGGTGTCTTGACAAATTTGCCCAAAGTTGTGTGATATAAAACACTACATTTCTTACCTTGAATTTATGGTAGTGTTTGTTGCTATATCATATATTAAGCACTTATCAGTTAAATGAGACATTGAACTTGAACCCGGTAAGAATCCTGGATCTTGCTCGGACAGTTCTTTGTATGGCGATTTTGGAAATGCCCTGTAACTAAGCTTACGTAACATTTAGTGTTTCCTTATGTTGCGGTGTGAATATAGTTTCCATGGGCACACAAATCCATAATGTATTGGATTACAAAAGCAAATGCTTCTAACTGATATATTCTTAACTTGATATTTAAAACTAAAATCGACAGTCATTAACGTGGTTCTTCAATAATTCTGCATAATACTTGTTGGATGCGCGTTTGTCCAGCTGTTTTAATTACGTTGTGATATTTTCACACGTCAAATTTATTTTTTGAATGACAGTCAAGTGACAAACAGCTGTTGTGATACAGCACTCGATGCAACAGCCAAAGCGCAGGGAAAATATTGTTTGCGAAGAATGTCCAGAATGTTTGGTTGTCTCATTCGTTAACCCAATGAATGTTAGATTGAACAGAGAACACATCAAGGTAATGAGTTAAAGTTTTATTGGACACAGAGTCGACTGTGCGCAATTTTGTAGGATAGACTATTGTGTATGGAAGCAGGGCCTTACTACATCTGAGGACACAGAGGTCTGTGTATTTTTTGGCCAATTGATATTTCTTATTGCACGACAAGATAAAAAATGAGTAAAGGGTCGTTCCTCTTTATTTGATTTTAATCTGAAATCAAACAATTCATTGGGCTTCTGAGTGGCGCAGCAGTCGAGGGCACTGCATCTCAGTGCTAGAGGTGCCACTACAGACCCTGGGTCGAACCCGGGCTGTATTTACTTTTACTTTAAAACAAAATTCAACCTTTAACTGGGTCAGTTAAGAACAAATTCTTATTTACAATGACGGCCTACCAAAAGGCAAAAGGCCTCCTGCGGGGATGGGGGTTGGGATAAAAAAAAAAATACATATATTTTAGGACAAAACACACAACACGACAAGAGAGACAACACTACATAAAGAGAGACCTAAGACAACAACATAGCAAGGCAGCAACACATGACAACACAGCATGGTAGCAACACAACATGGCAGCAGCACAACATGGAGCTGCACAAACATGGTACAAACATTATTGGTCACAGACAACAGCACAAAGGGCAAGAAGGTAGAGACAACAATACATCACACAAAGCTTCCACAACTGTCAGTAAGAGTGTCCATGATTGTGTCTTTGAATGAAGAGATTGAGATAAAACTGTACATTTTGAGTGTTTGTATCACAACCGGCCGTGATCGGGAGTCCCATAGGGCGGTACACAATTGGCCCAGCATCGTCCGGGTTAGGGGAGGGAAAATATCTAGGGAAAATATCTAGAGAAAATATATATAACCATTAGCATGTATTGATTTCCATCATTTTTATCAGCAAGTGCCTGCATGTCACATAGATCCGCTTGAAACTGGGACAAGGGATGAGTAGAAAAAACTATATTTCGAGGAAATTGTTGTCGCACAGGTTTATGCAGTGTAAGCATCCTGCTCTGCCCTTCATTCACTTGAGCATCGCTTAACCTGCTACCTGTTTCTTCGGCTATAGCTCTCTGGAACCTCTCCTTCCCCCCATAAGACCCTGGGTTAGAGGGGGCATAATACATGTTTTTCAGAATCTGCTCAGCCATCCTTCTTGCCTCTCCGATGTACAATAACATTAATGAGCCCCTTTCAAATAACGAGAACATTTCATTCTAATTTTTGCATTTCATTTTTGCATAATTTTTTTAAGTATTACGTATCCAGACAATTCATGATACATAGCAAAATATTAGTACAAGTTTTCTCTGACCCATGCATCAACACATGGCATTAATAACCCAACACCCAGCATTAATAACCCAGCACCAATAACCCAGCACCCAGCATTAATAACCCAACACCCAGCACCAATAACCCAGCACCAATAACTCAGCACCCAGCATTAATAACCCAACACCCTGCAACAATCACCCAGCATTAATAACCCAGCACCCAGCACCAATAACCCAGCACCCAGCACCAATAACCCAGCACCCAGCACCAATAACCCAGCATTAATAACCCAGCACCCAGCATGAATAACCCAGCACCCAGCAT
>QNTS01002936.1:44718-59412 GCA_003317085.1 Hucho hucho
AAACATGCATCAATATACAAGTGTTTCATAGTCATCAAAAGCTCTGCTTCTTGGCAATATCACAGCGTTGTCAGATTTCAAAAAGGCTTTACGGCGAAAGCACCACATTTGATTGTTTGAGGGTAGCACCTAACATATTTTTCCATTACCATAATTTCATAAGCCTCCACGGTTCACAGAAAACACATTTCACAGCGAAAACAAATCAATTACCTTTTGAAGAACTTCTGCTGAGGGCTTCAAGTGTCCAACGAAGACAATCCATGGTTATTTTGTTAGAAAAAGTAATGTATTATATCCATAAATCTCCGTTTGGTTGGCGCGTTATAATCAGAAAAAACAGCGTCGACTCCTTCATTGAAACGTGAAGAGAACTCGTTCAACTTATACCTATAAACCTGTCCAAGAACAATCAAACATCATTGTAAATGTATCCTTAGGAACACTTTCATGTATAAATAGCATAATATTTCAACTGCAATATACAAACTGGGCGATAAGAAAGGAAAAAAACAAAGGATGCGCCTGCTGGGAGCGCGCATTTTCTTGTAAGGACATCTCTGGGGGCACTTCCTTATTCCTCTTCTTCTCTGCTCTAAAATGAATCAGAACACTTTCTCGAGACTGTTGACATCCAGAGGAAGCGATAGGTACTGCATTCATATGCCCTTTATAAGGGCATTTTCATAAGGGAGGGGTTCCAAATGAGGCAATGTGTCAAAACCACTTTTTCCAGGACAGAAATTCCTCAGGGTTTCGCCTGCCATATCCGTTCTGTTTTACTCACAGACGAAATGTTAACACTTTTAGAAAGTTCAGAGTGTTTCCTATCCAATGGTACTAAATATGTGCATATCCTATTTTCTGGGCCTGAATGGGAGGCATTTTACTTTGGGCACGCCAGGGTCTTCAAAACGGTCACCTCGTGCGCTGCTCCCTAAGAAGTTAAATCAGAACTCTATAGGAAATCATTGTTTTTGTTCAGGCAATGTCAGAGGTGTAACTGCATCAAATCTCTGATTGGCTGTTCTTGTGGTCATCATCACAAAGCCACACCCATCCTACCCATGTTTTGAAGTTCCGAACGAGAAAGTGTAGGCTATATAGAAATGACACCCACATTGAAAATGATTAAATTAAACAATAAGGATTGATATCATCCTAATGGAGGTGTACTGTGTATTACAACACACATTCCTATGTTCAAACTTGTCAAACGGATGCATGAGATTTCTGCTAATGAGATCAGTACATCGAATGGCTGTTGAGTGGATCAGGCTGTTGACTGTGGCCCGTGGAACGTGGTTTCACTCCTTTTCAAAGGCTGTGCGAAGCTGCTGGATTTTGGCGGGATGTCAGAGTCCGCGATAGGTATAACGCCGGGGAAACACAGAAACACCTCTGACATCGCCTAAGGGTATTTCTATAAGCTACAGTACCAGTGAGGATTTCCTGCGGTGGACAACTTACAGATACAGCTGTTGATAAGTAGTAATTGATATAAGGAACATTCAATAAATTCACAAGTTCATTTAACAAACTCTGTTTAACCCTTTCTCATGGTTGGTGTCTTGACAAATTTGTCCAAAATCGTGTGACATAAAACACTACATTTCTTACCTTGCATTCATGGCAGTGTTTGTTGTTCTATCATATATTAAGCATGTATCAGTTAAATGAGACTTTAACCCGGTAAGAATCCTGGATCTTGCTCGGGTTCTTTGTATGGCAATTTTGAAAATGGACTATAACAAGGCTTACGTAACATTTAGTGTTTCCTTATGTTACGATGTGAATACAGTTTCCATGGCCACACAAATCCATAATGTATTGGATTACAAAAGCAAATGCTTCTAACTGATATAGTCTTAACCTGATACTTACAACTAAAATCGACAGTCATTAACGTGTGCAGCAAAAAGTGATTGGATGAAGGGTTCCCTGGGATTAAGAGAACAACAACTACTGGTTAAACCAGAGGCCCCTCTGAGAGAAGGGGAAGCCGAAGGACTAGTACCAGGGTGGGAGGTGCCAGAGTGGTACTGGGAAGTACCGCTGTGCAACGATCCAGAAGACGGTCCTTTCACCCCTGGGATGACACAACCGGAAGAGAATGAGGAAGACCTTATATGGCAAGAACTGAAAGACAAGCTACAGTTGAACTAAAAAAAGCTGTGGTCAGAGAAACTGACTAGTGAAATGTATGCAAATGATTCTCTGAGGAAGGTATATAAGGAACGGTAAAAGAGAGATCGGGGTGAGTCACTCCGTAGAGGTTTGGACAACCCAGTGAGAGATCACCACTAAATTGGTAACTAAACTTACTTTATACTCCACGAGACTATTAGTCATTTTGAGATAGCGATAGAATATGGCATCGAACCAAAAAAGGCACAGCGCTGATTAATCGTACTAAGATCTACTGCGATCTAGAAGGTACCATAAAAGCCTCTGTCAGGTCGATGGGCCGTGTTGTATCGTTGGACCAAAACTCTGATACTACTTGTGGTAGGAAAAGTAAAGTCCTACCAAAAAGGTATTGATAATTTGACCACGTCATAGGACCAGTATCCACGTGACCGCTCAGAGAATCAATTGAAGAAGGGATTAAGGTAATGAGATCTTGCTTATAATTTGCATTTACTTTGTGTGAAGTGTTTAAGGATTTGATGATTTATGTTTAAGAAACTGTAATGGATAAAGTAACCCTGTATGCTGTTACTGCTTTTGAATAAAAAGACAGTGTATTTGGCAACTGACTGATTAGAGGAGATAACAACTGTGACACTCCTCGTATAATCGGAAGGAAGTCAGGCACACTGAACTAAAACTAAAGTTATCGTATTGGACCATAACTAAAATAAGTTAACACAGTAGATAGTATTAGGGTTCAAGCAGCCTTAACCGACGGGTACTTAGGTAAATCGTTTTAGGGAATAAACGTGCTACAGGATACTATAAATACTGTGCGCAGGTAGCGCGTTTTAGGGAATAAACGTACTACAGGATACTGCAAACATTGCAGTTAGGTAAATCGTTTTATGGAATAAACGTACTACAGGATACTGCAAACATTGTAGTTAGGTAAATCGTTTTATGGAATAAACGTACTACAGGATACTACAAACACTGTAGTTAGGTAAATGGACGGAGGAACTGACGGAACCATAACTAGGGAGAGTAATAAGTTGTATTAGTCATAAACCCCCAAATTAGGTATCGGATATAAGGGAAATATAAACTCCTAAAGTAATCCTATAGGAAGCATTGACTGAGAGTAAGTACTTTAGGGTAGGTCTCACGGCCGACCTAGGAGCTATTTATCTATAGGAAATAGCATACGAAGCTCGGTAACCTGTGTTACAGGCCTGAGTCAGGAAGGATAGTGCTCATTACCAGAGAAATCCCCGCACCGTGACACGTGGTTCTTCAATAATTCTGCATAATGCTTGTTGGATGGCCATTTGTCCAGCTGTTTTAATTACGTTGTGATATTTTCACACATCTAATTTATTTTCTGAATGACAGTCAAGTGACAAACAGCTGTTGTGATACAGCACTTGATGCAACAGCCAAAGTGCAGGGAAAATATTGATTGCGAGGAATGTCCAGAATGTTTTGGTATCTCATGCGTTAACCCGATGAAGACCACTGTGCCGTGGTCCATATTGGATCTAATATCCCTAGCAGATGATTGATGTTGATCATCTGTCTGCTTGATTTACAGCAGGGTCACGTTAGATTGAACAGAGAACGCATCAAGGTAATGAGTTAAAGTTTTATTGGATACAGAGTCGACTGTGCGCAATTGTGTAATATAGACTATTGTGTATGGAAACATGGCCTTAACTACATATGAGGACACAGAGGTCTGTGTATTTTTTTGCCAATTTAATATTTTTATTGCATGACAAAACAATTTTAAAGTGTGTGGTTGTTAATTTCTTTACTATCAAATGAGGAGAAACAAACTTATCACACAAGTCAGAGTTATTCTTAAACTAAATCTTTAATAATGAGAGCTTTGCAATAGCACCGGCTTGTCAACGAATCACCACCTCTGATGGTCCGTTGAGAGCGCCAACACAAAAGTACCAAACTCTTTTATAGCCAAGATCCACCCCCTAGTCTACCTAACAAACCAGAGACATTTGGAACAGGTCACAAGGTGAGAGGTGTTAATTGAGAAAGGAGTATCCCCCAGCCAGATAGCATTCTCTATAAATTATGTTCAGTTTGGCCTTTAAGACGAGATTCAGATCTCATTCCTTGTACTTCATAGCACAGAAACACCAACTCATCCAATGGCTTAAATCAATTGTCAACTCCAGATACTCCCATCTCAAGTAAACCCCTTCTCGACCACACTCCTGGACAAGCTCACTGAGGGGAGTGAACCTCTAGGTCATACACTATCCCACAATAGGTCTCGACCCAGCCCTGTGCAACTGGGTCCTGGACTTCCTGACGGGCCGGCCCCAGGTGGTGAGGGTAAGAAACAACATCTCCACCCCGCTGATCCTCAACACTGGGGCCCCACAAGGGTGCGTTCTCAGCCCTCTTCTGTACTCCCTGTTTACCCATGAGTGCGTGGCCAAGCACGCATCCAACTCAATCATAAAGTTTGCTGACGACACTACAGTGATTACCAACAACAACGAGACGGCCTACAGGGAGGAGGTGAGGGCCCTCGGAGTGTGGTGTCACTCAATGTCAACAAAACAAAGGAGATGATCGTGGACTTCAGGAAAGAGGAGAGGGATCACCCCCCTATCCACATCAATGGGACAGTAGTGGAGAAGGTGGAAAGTTTTAAGTTCCTCGGGTTACACATCACGGACAAACTGAAATGGTCCACCCACACAGACAGCGTGGTGAAGAAGGCGCAACAGCGCCTCTTCAACATCAGGAGGCTGAAGAAATTTGGCTTGTCACCAAAATCACTCACAAGCTTCTACAGATGCACAATCGAGAGCATCCTGTCGGGCTGTATCACCGCCTGGTACGGCAACTGCTCCGCCCACAACCGTAAGGCTCTCCAGAGGGTAGTGAGGACTGCACAACACATCACCGGGGGTAAACTACCTTCCCTCCAGGACACCTACACCACCCGATGTCACAGGAAGGCCAAAAAGATCATCAAGGACAACAACCATCCGAGCCACTGCCTGTTCACCCCGCTATCATCCAGAAGGCGAGGTCAGTACAGGTGCATCAAAGCTGGCACCGAGAAACTGAAAAACAGATTCTATCTCAAGGCCATCAGACTGTTAAACAGCCATCACTAACATTGAGTGGCTGCTGCCAACATACTGACTTAAATCTCTAGCCACTTTAAATAATAGGAATTGGATGTAACAAATGTATCACTAGCCACTTTAAACGATGCCATTTTTATAATGTTTACATACCCTACATTACTCATCTCATATGTATATACTGTACTCCATACCATCTACTGCATCTTGCCTACGCCGGTCAGCCATCGCTCATCCATATATTTATATGTACATACTCGTATTCATTCCTTTACTCTTGTGTGTATAAGGTAGTTGTTGTGAATTTGTTAGATTACTTGTTAGATACTACTGCATGGTCGGAACTAGAAGCACAAGCATTTCGCTACACTCGCATTAACATCTGCTAACCATGTGTATGTGACAAATAAAATTTGATTTGCATTCGGAAAGTATTCAGACCCCTTGACTTTTTCCACATCTTGTTACGTTACAGCCTTATTCTAAAATTAACCTAACAAAATGTGGAAAAAGTCAAGGGGTCTGAATCAAGGGGACAACCATCTCTGCAGCACTCCACCAATCAAGCCTTTATGGTAGAGTGGCCAGACAGAAGCCACTTCTCAATAAAAAGGCACATGACAGCCCGTTTGGAGTTTGCCAAAAGGCACCTAAAGGAATCTCAGATGAAACCAAGATTTAACTCTTTGGCCTGAATTCCAGGCGTCACGCCTAGAGGAAACGTGGCACCATCCCTACGTTGAAGCATGGTGGTGGCGGCATCATGCTGTGGGGATGTTTTTTAGTGGCGGGGACTGGGAGACTAGTCAGGATCGAGGGAAAGATGAACGGAGCAAAGTATAGAGAGATCCTTGGAATAAGGGAATGATGAGCGGATAAGAGGCGATCCATAATTTTGATTAAGAAATGAGCGAGCTAAGACGGACGTAGTCAATATAAGGATAAATAAAGGGGGCATACAAGCAGACAATGAACGCTCTTATAATATTATATGATTACATTTCCTAAAACAGGCTATTGGCTACATGTGCACCACCCAGTCAGAACAGGAGGCTATGTTATGAGGGGGAAAGGGAGCAAATTATTAGGGTGAGGCACATGGGCAACTAACAACTTGCTACACAACATACACTTATGTATACTGTAGCTAAGACAGTAATACTATCTCCCTGGCATGTGACATCATTAATACAGCATCATACAAAACATTTTTGGACTCATTTTTGAACAGGAAGGTCATCAAACTTTGTCATCAAAGTCTGTCGTTCTCTGGATTTATGGTGCTTTCAAGACAACTGGGAACTCAGTGAAAAAAACAATGTCGAATCATGACGTCAGTGATCTTCGGGTCGGAGCTCTAGAAAGAGGCCAGAGTTCCCAACTTGGAATTCTGAGTTAGATGACCGTTTAAAACGTATTTTCCCTGACGGAGCTAGTTTTTTTCAGACGTCGATAAATAACACTGACCTGAGTGGTTGGGTGCAGTGTCCACTAATGGGACTGAAGGGACTGTGAGCAGAAGATAGATAGAGAGGAGCAGGATGGCCTTTTTTACAGTTACAGTACATACAGAAACACACACTCATTAACAGAAAATCTATCATTTCTTGGTGGTTCCCATGTAATGCAGGCAGTCCGAGCACTCCAGGTTCATCATCTTGTAGTGGCCCTCCAGCAGCTCGGCTGGCTCTATCATTAACAGTGTCTGCCACCATCTCATGCACTACACAGGAAGGGAGGAGAAATATGAACACACAAATACATTGTAGTGTCACATCAAATGCAATGCAAGCCAACAATAGGTTCCCAGTCAAGTGACATGTCAAGGTGCAGCTGAACATACCTGAAAATATATTCTACAGGTTCTCCATGTCTATAGCTCGCAGACTGTGTTGCATCCCAGCATATTCTACATCCTTCAGTTTCTCAATGGTGTTGATGCTTTTCCTCCTGTCATTGCTGACTTCTGTCAGGGAGTTCTGGATGTCCTTCCCGTCCCCCAGGGCATTGTGGAGCTGACGGATGTCTGAACGGACCCCGTCTAACTGGGAGTGGATTGCAGCCTGGAGATTGGGGACAGACAATTGTAAATTGTTTAGATAGGGTTTTACATGAATCAAATGGCAGTACAGAATGCAGCCAATGTCAAAACTAAATTACAAAACTTCTACTAAACTCCAGATCTAACTGGGTGATCAAGAAATAATTTATGGATTTCTGTCAGTTACTAGGACATTTTTTTTATTTTTTTTTTATTCCCCCTTTATTTAACCAGGTAGTTCTATATGATGTCATAATACAGGTAGGCCAGTTGAGAATAAGTTCTCATTTACAACTGCGACCTGGCCAAGATAAAGCAAAGCAGTGTGACACAAACAGCAACACAGAGTTACACATTGGAGTAAACAAATGTACAGTCAATAGCACAATAGAAAAAGTCTATATACAGTGTGTGCAAATGGCGTGAGGAGGTAAGGCAATAAATAGGCCCTGATAGTAATTACAATTTAGCAAATTAAGACTGGAGTGATAGATATAGATAGATATGCAGATGATGATGATGATGATGATGATGATGATGATGATGATGTGCAAGTAGCAGTCTTAGCAGGTGAACAATTCATTTAAAAAAAATTATGCTAGCTCGCTATGGTTCCATACAGAATCAAGCTAACGTTAGCCAAATAGTTTGCAAAATAACTTTACCTAATCGATTTTGGTAACCAGTGTCAGACTATAACGTTAGAGTTACAAATGCTTAATAACAATGACTTTAACAAAAATGTATTACATAGAAGAAAAAATCTTGCTACCTAGCCATTTTTGTCATGGTAGGGTGCCAAAAGTCTTAGCGCGCATAATGTACATATGCAGGTGTACAGATGCAATTATTGGTTGCAAATGTTAACTTAACAGTTTGCAAATGCGATTACAACTACAAATTAGTTTTTTTCATTTTCAGAACTCATCAGTTACACGTTTGAGAATGTGCTTACAACTACAGTTTATTCTTTAATGAGTACTACTCATCAGTTACACACTTGCAAATTGTCTATTCTACATGATCAAATCATTAGATCCTTATGTACACTTCTGACCAACTGGAATTGTGATACAATGAACTATAAGTGAAATAATCTGTCTGTAAACAATTGTTGGGAAAATGACTTGTGTCATGCACAAAGTAGATGTCCTAACTGACTTGCCAAAACTATAGTTTGTTAACAAGACATTTGTGGAGTGGTTGAAAAACCCATACCATAACCCCACCATGGGGCACTTTGTTCACAAGGTTGATGTCAACAAACTGCTCACCCACACGACGCCATACACGTGGTCTCCGGTTGTGAGGCCGTTTGGATGTATTGACAAATTCTCAGAAAACAGATGGCTTATGGTAGAGAAATTAACACAATTCTCTGGCAACAATTCTGGTAGACATTCCTGCAGTCATCATGCCAATTGCTTGCTCCTTCAACTTGAGACATGTTTGGCATTGTGTTGTGACAAAACTGCACATTTTAGTGGCCTTTTAATGTCCCCAGCACAAAGTTCACCTGTGTAATCAGCTTCTTGATATGCCACACCTATGAGGTGGATGGATTATCTTGGCAAAGAAGAAATGTTCACTAACAGGGATTTAAACACATTTGTTTACAACATTTGAGAAATAAGCTATAGAACATTTCTGGGATCATTTATTTCAGCTCATGAAACACGTTATATTTTTGTTCAGTGTATTTCATGAGCAACATGGGTTGTGTGGGTTGTGTGGGATTCGTCATGATGAAACAGGATTTGGGGTACACCCTTGGTGACAGGCAGCGGCTGAGATCGCAGATGTTCTGCTTGGCCCACAAGAATGGAATGGTCTACCGTATCGTATGCTGCTGCATAAATGATGTAATATGCCAGGGAGATATGTATACTGTAGCTAAGAAAGTAATACTAAGTGTATTTGGCTAAGGTGTATGTAAACTTACGACTTCAACTGTATATACTGTGGCGTACAGCAGGTCAGCCACCAGGGGGAGACTCGTCGAGGCCTGGTGACAGACGGAGTATACATCACGAAGCGATGGCTCCATCTGCTGGACGTGCCAGGTCTCGACGGGCTCTCTGGCCAGGACTAATTGGGGCTGATTGGGAGTTGGTGAGTAATCAAGGGCTGATTGCTCACCAGCTGTACAAGGCCCATAAAGCTGCCAGAAGGGGAGCATACAGGGAAGACTGGGGGAAGAAAGAACTCCTGTATGGTTGGGGATGGTTACAGAGGTAACAGGAGTGAGTTCAGTTTTTGATCCCCACAGGATACAGCAAGACCCGGAGCCCTGAAGACAGTATCCCGGAGAGGGTCTCATGGGGGAGACCTATTATTTTTATTAAACACCTTTGAAACTGAGCTAATCCTACTCTGTCCGTGTCTGATCTGTGTAAACGTTTTGACCCAACCCCCTGGTCTGCCACAATACATAAATATAAAATTGGTACATTTAATAGATTATGTTTGTGCCATGTTCTCATTAGCATCCTTGTAAATGGTGAAATTTCAAGAATTTTTTTATTGGCAAGATTAGCAAATTTAGGCATGATATGCCAGCAACAAGTGCTGACACTACACATCCAAGTATATCTGACCAAATTATGAAAGACAAGCATTGTAATTTTTTTATTCTGTAAAGTTAGTATGGAAGAGGTGAAAAATTATTGTTGTCAATCAACAATGACAAGCCACCGTAGTCTGACAACTTGGATGGAAAATTACTGAGGATAATAGCGGACGATATTGTCGCTCCTACCTGCCATATTTTCAATTTAAGCCTACGAGAATGTGTGCCCCCAGGCTTGGAGGGAAGCAAAAGTCATTCTGCTACACAAGAAAAGTAAAGCCCCCTGTACTGGCTCAAATACCCGACCAATCAGCCTGTTACCAACCCTTTATTTATTTTTTACCAGATACAATGCTATTTTACAGTAAATAAATTGACAACAAACTTTCAGCATGCTTATAGGGATGGAGATTCAACAAGAACAGCATTTACACAAATGACTGATGATTGGCTGAGAGAAATTTATGATAAAATGATTGTGGGGGATGTTTTGTTAGATTTCAGTGCTGCTTTCGACATTATCGATCATAGTCTGCTGCTGGAACAACGTATGTGTTCTGGCTTTACACCCTCTGCTATATTGTGGATAAAGAGTTATCTGTCTAACAGAACACAGAGGGTGTTCTTTAATGGAAGCCTCTCAAATATAATCCAGTTAGAATCAGGAATTCCCCAAGGCAGCTGTCTAGGCCCATTACTTATATAAACTTTTCCCAGTGACGGAAAAAAGTATTTGATCCCCTGCTGATTTTGTACGTTTGCCCACTGACAAAGAAATGATCAGTCTATAATTTTTATGGTAGGTTTATTTGAACAGTGAGAGACAGAATAACAAAAAAAAAATCCTGAAAAACGCATGTGAAAAATGTTATAAATTGATTTGCATTTTAATGAGGGAAATAAGTATTTGACCCCTCTGCAAAACATGACTTAGTACTTGGTGGCAAAACCCTTGTTGGCAATCACAGAGGTCAGACGTTTCTTGTAGTTGGCCACCAGGTTTGCACACATCTCAGGAGGGATTTTGTCCCACTCCTCTCTGCAGATCTTCTCCAAGTCATTAAGCTTTCGAGGCTGACGTTTGGCAACTTGAACCTTCAGCTCCCTCCACAGATTTTCTATGGGATTAAGGTCTGGAGACTGGCTAGGCCATGTGCTTCTTCTTGAGCCACTCCTTTGTTGCCTTGGCCGTGTGTTTTGGGTCATTGTCATGCTGGAATACCCATCGACGACCCATTTTCAATGCCCTGGCTGAGGTAAGGAGGTTCTCACCCAAGATTTGACGGTACATGGCCCCGTCCATCATCCCTTTGATGCGGTGAAGTTGTCCTGTCCCCTTAGCAGAAAAACCCCCCAAAGCATAATGTTTCCACCTCCATGTTTGACGGTGGGGATGGTGTTCTTGGGGTCACAGGCAGCATTCCTCCTCCTCCAAACACGGCGAGTTGAGTTGATGCCAAAAAGCTCCATTTTGGTCTCATCTGACCACAACACTTTCACCCAGTTGTCCTCTGAATCATTCAGATGTTCATTGGCAAACTTCAGACGGGCATGTATATGTGCTTTCTTGAGCAGGGGGACCTTGCGGGCGCTGCAGGATTTCAGTCCTTCACGGCATAGTGTGTTACCAATTGTTTTCTTGGTGACTATGGTCCCAGCTGCCTTGAGATCATTGACAAGATCCTCCCGTGTAGTTCTGGGCTGATTCCTCACCGTTCTCATGATCATTGCAACTCCACGAGGTGAGATCTTGCATGGAGCCCCAGGCCGAGGGAGATTGACAGTTCTTTTGTGTTTCTTCCATTTGCGAATAATCGCACCAACTGTTGTCACCTTCTCACCAAGCTGCTTGGCGATGGTCTTGTAGCCCATTCCAGCCTTGTGTAGGTCTACAATCTTGTCCCTGACATNCAACTCCTATAGTTATTGTGGAGTGACAATGTCAACTCCTATAGTTATTGTGGAGTGACAATGTCAACTCCTATAGTTATTGTGGAGTGACAATGTCAACTCCTATAGTTATTGTGGAGTGACAATGTCAACTCCTATAGTTATTGTGGAGTGACAATGCCAACTCCTATAGTTATTGTGGAGTGACAATGTCAACTCCTATAGTTATTGTAGTGAGACAATGTCAACTCCTATAGTTATTGTGGAGTGACAATGCCAACTCCTATAGTTATTGTGGAGTGACAATGTCAACTCCTATGGTTATTGTGGTGTGACAATGCCAACTCCTATAGTTATTGTGGAGTGACAATGCCAACTCCTATAGTTATTGTGGAGTGACAATGTCAACTCCTATAGTTATTGTGGAGTGACAATGCCAACTCCTATAGTTATTGTGGAGTGACAATGCCAACTCCTATAGTTATTGTGGAGTGACAAACAGATCTGGGACCAGGGTAATCCATGAGTGATTGAAGATGGTCCTTTGGAATACTGTCTGTCCGTTATATTATCTATGGGTTTTACTAACAAGGATCCCCGCACCCAGCCATGTTTGATGACTAATGTGTGATATGTTGTGTTTTATATTCTATTAATGTGTGTAGTATATTTCAGGTGAGTCTGATGCTAAACCACACATCATCCATGGAGTGGTTCTTATAGACTCCCTCCAAATGGATTTGGACAGTGAAGCTGAAGATTGCATTTTAGATTTGAGATTCATATGAATGTCACCTTTTGATTTGAGGGTATTTTCATACATATATTTTTGACCAATTAGAAATGAAAGTACTGAGTAAAGGCTCTGACTACTATATACCGTATGTAGTCACCCCATTTGAAGGTGTCATAAGTATTTGGACAAAATTCTCTTATAGTGTATTAAACTAGTCAAAAGTTTTGTATTTGGTCCCATATTCATAGCACGCAATGACTACATCAAGCGTGTGACTCTACACACTTGTCGGATGCGGTGTTGGTTATATTTCGGATTATGTTTTGCCCAATAGAAAGTGAATGGTGAATAATGTACACTTGGGGAAAAAAAACGTGCTATCCAGTTCTTCTGGAATTTTATCCAAATACTTATGACTTCTTCAAATGGGGGAATAGAGGCCCATTATCAGCAACCATCACTCCTGTGTTCCAACGGCACGTTGTGTTAGCTAATCCAAGTTTATCATTTTAAAAGGCTAATTGATCATTAGAAAACCCTTTTGCAATTATGTTAGCACAGCTGAAAACTGTTGATCTGATTAAAGAAGCAGTAAAACTGGCCTTATTTAGACTTGTTGAGTATCTGGAGCATCAGCATTTGTGGGTTCGATTACAGGCTCAAAATGGCCAGAAACAAAGAACTTTCTTCTGAAACTCGTCAGTCTATTCTTGTTCTGAGAAATGAAGGCTATTCCATGCGAGAAATTGCCAAGAAACTGAAGATCTCGTACAACGCTGTGTACTACTCCCTTCACAGAACAGCGCAAACTGGCTCTAACTAGAATATAAAGAGGAGTGGGAGGCCCCGGTGCACAACTGAGCAAGAGGACAAGTACATTAGAGTGTCTAGTTTGAGTAACAGACGCCTCACAAGTCCTCAACTGGCAGCTTCATTAAATAGTACCCGCAAAACACCAGTCTCAACGTCAACAGTGAAGAGGCGACTCCGGGATGCTGGCCTTCTAGGCAGAGTTCCTCTGTCCAGTGTCTGTGTTCTTTTGCCCATCTTAATCTTTTATTTTTATTGGCCAGTCTGAGATATGGCTTTTTCTTTGCAACTCTGCCTAGAAGGCCAGCATCCCAGAGTCGTCTCTTCACTGTTCCTTGGTGTCCACATCACCAACAAACTATCAAACACACCATCAAACACACCAAGACAGTAATGAAGAGGGCATGGCAACGCCTTTTCCCCCTCAGGAGACTGGAAAGTTATACAGCTGCACCATCGAGAGCATCCTGACAGGTTGCATCACCGCCTGGTATGGCATCTGCTCAGCATCCAACTGTAAGGCGCTACAGAGGGTTGTGCGTACCGCCCAGTGCATCACTGGGGCCAAAGCTTCCTGCCATCCAGGACCTATATATTAGGCGGTGTCAGAGGAAGGCCCCAAAAATTGTCAAAGACTCCAGTCAACCAAGTCATAGACTGTTCTCTCTGCTACCGCACGGCAAGCGGTACCGAAGCGCCAGGTCTGCTACTCGCTGTTTATTATCTATGCATAGTCACTTTACCCCTTACCTACATATGACCTTGACTAACCTGTACCCCCGCACATTAACTTGGTACCAGTACACCCTGTATATAGCCTCATTATTGTTATTTGATTGTTACTTTCTTTTATATATTTTAACTTTAGTTTATTTAGTAAATATTTTCTTAACTGCATTGCTCGTAAGTAAGCATTTCACTGTGAGGTCTACACCTGTTGTATTCAGCATTTCACCTAAGGTCTACACCTGTTGTATTCAGCATTTCACTGTAAGGTTTTACACCTGTTGTATTCAGCATTTCACTGTAAGGTCTACACCTGTTGTATTCAGCATTTCACTGTAAGGTCTACAGATTACAGCCCGATTATAAAATGGGTAAAAACAAAAAAGAAAATCTCATTATCTACACACAATACCCCATAATGACAAAGCGAAAACAGGTTTTATATTTCCCCTATTTGACCTAGACAGTTTCTGTGTATGCATTGATATGTCGGCTACTTGTGCCTTTAAAAAAAAAATGTATTTACTTCTGTCCTTGAGCTGTTCTTGTATGTTGATGGTTCTGTATTACGTTCTGTAAACATGCTGCTTTTGCAACAGCTAATGAGGATCCTAATGAAATACCAAATACACAGTTGACAGTGCACGTCAGAGCAAAAACCAAG
>QNTS01002936.1:68196-80068 GCA_003317085.1 Hucho hucho
CTCATTTTGACTTGTTTTAAGGACATTACATCAACGTTGGATCAGCCTGTAGTGTGGTTTTCCACTTTAATTTTGAGTGTGACTCCAAATCCAGACCTCCATGGGTTGATACATTTGATTTCCATTGATAATTTTTGTGTAATTTTGTTGTCAGCACATTCAACTATGTAAAGAAAAAAGTATTGAATAAGATTATTTCATTCATTCAGATCTAGGATGTGTTATTTTAGTGTTCCCTTTATTTTTTTGAGCAGTGTATAATAATAATTAAACACTGTTTCTTTCCTTCGCTCCTGGTGAGCTCTAAAAAAATCCATTGCAGAGGATTGGAGAATAGTCATTCAGATGGAAATTTCAAGGGTTAAGTTTAAGTTGGCTCCGTTTTATTGTCACGTGAAAATCTCTAATAACACTTTATCAGCAAAGGCCTGTAGTTAAATGTAGTAAACTCCAGCAGGTCTAGAGAGAATCAAAGTTGATAGCGACAGTACGCTGTCTCTACCACTGAACGACGGCATTGCACAGTTCAGGCCAAGCCGAAAATTCAACAAAGAAGTGAGAATATGTTGAAGGCTAGCTGTATTGGGTGCAGATGACTGAAGTGCTCACTTTGTGTCTGAGTCTGCAGGTATACAGACAGGGAGGCATGCAAAGGTATGTCAATTGGTATTGGTATGTTATGCAGATCACATGTACCATCCTCTTCCCTTACCTCTTCAGGGAATATCCCATAGGCCTCTACATTATGGACAAGGGATGTGTATGAAAACAGTTTTTTTTTTTTCATTTCACTTTTACCACAAATACCAAGGTATGAATACTGTCGTGTGCATGTTTTGTTAATCATCTGTATAATAAAAATAAAAAAACTAATTCACAGACTTCACCCTCCTTACACCTCTGATGAATATAACAGAAAATTTGTTCGATCACCGCTAAATCATTCTGGCTACGGACACGGAGAACATCGACACATTAACCTCAACACGCCAGAGGACAGACCCATTACACGTGGGTCTCTGCTGGGAGTTTACCTCATATTTTGATATTTTATTCTGCTTTGCCTCTAAAAATCCTAATAAACACTGACAACTAAAATATCGTGTTATTGTTGTTATTGTTTTGAGTATTATTATGAACAATGATAATAATGAGGAGGGGGTAGTTAAAAACTAACACCAAAAGGTTATTTGAAGAATAATTAATTTCACCACATTTACATCATAATAAAACATAAAACTCTCTATTACAGTGGGTGACTGAATTATCAGCAATAAACAAGTCACGCAGATAGACTTATTTATTACTCTTTGAGAGTGTGGGGATTCACTTCATAGTCTAAACCAGGGATCGTCAAAACTAGATTCAGTTGCGGGACGATTTTGGGATTTTTCTGGAACATAATGACTAATAATTTATAGACTGCAAATTGACCGCAAGAAGATCCAAACAGATATAATATTTGACTAAAACATAATAATTTCAAACCTTGCTTACATTTATATATGATCAAGTGTCTCTATTATGCGTGGGAATGGTTGGGAACAGATTTACAAAATTAAAATCACTTGCTCAGGAAACTTGTGTGGCCAGTTGGGAAAGTCTGGTCTGTCTGCTACTTAGTCTGTTTCCAGCACATGACAGGTTACATCAGAATCGATAGATGGAGCCTACTGCGCGTGCGCTGATCATCCGTCCGGAGGAAACAGCCGGGGAGTAGCCAGCTGCCTGGAATCGAGCCAATAACCGGGTACAGCTGATTACTCCCGAAACAATTATGACCGTCTCGCCGTTAACGCTCTCTCTCAGGTATCTGTTTCCCGGTCGCTGAATGGCGCTGGTAACCGTGCAGCGCTCACCGAGCCCCAGCACCAGCTCCAGCCCCTGTGTTTCGGTAAGCCATCGTTGTTTCGACCCCCCGACCACCGAATCCCTAGCTCGGAGCTTCGGCTTGATTTCCTCGGTTTTGGCCGACTGTCTATAAGTGCCCAGCCTTTGTACTAGTGCGCATGTGTAAAATGTATATTAATTTTGGAATAGAGTATTATCTATCGGGCGCAAAATGTATACATTGTAGCTGTCACTGTTGCGACTAGTTTACCAAGCACAGACAATGGAACTCGTGTTTATTCGAGAGTGTTACATTGTATCACATCTTAGTATAGTTTCAGGAGGAGAAAATCTAGGCTACATTTTGTCTGGTGGGTTTCCAATGTGTAGGCTAGTGACATCGCGACGTAGTCTACACGCCTGGACTAAACATCAGCCAGTGACTGTAGTCTACTGTAAAATAGGCACATTTTCTCTAAAATCACTGGCCTCCCCAAGTCATATGCCGATGCATACTAGCCAACTACATCAACTCCTCTGTGGGGTTCTGAGCGTCAACATTCATCTGCATGCGGTACGGTTTTAGAAACATAAGTCACGTATTGTATCATTCATATCAGCGATAAATACTACTGCTGGTCATAAAAGTGAAATTACTTTACACCTTTTATAGGGCTTGGTTCCCACACGGTCATATTTCCATGTTACAGCGCTTGTTTACGGAAAACAGAAGAAAGACTGAGTTGTACCTGTGCGAATTAGCTAACTACATCTCTGAACTAACTACATCTCTGAACTAACTACATCTCTGAACTAACTATATCTCTGAACACCCTGTGTGTAAAGGGAAGACGGACGCCACAAACTTGTCACTGGAAAATACTGTTGGCTGCAACTGTGTTTAAAAAAAAAAAAGTAGGCTACAGTAAGTGTATATTTAGCATTTGGGGAAATTATTTTGATGTGCTATGAATGAGAATCCATTCATGTATATATCGTTTTGGCTGCCAGAGCCTATTCACCTCCAGGCTCTAAACAGAACGTGTAAACATAGCTGTGGGAGATAGGGGTGCTGAGGTTGCTTCAAAATCAGAAGCATTTATTTTTTTTCTTTGATTTTCTTACAGAAGTAGTGTACTGGGCCTTTAATGGTCCTGTATTAGCGGATTGATTTAGCCCCCCCCCCCCCCCTCTCGGTCCGCTAATACAGGACAATTCCCCCACTCTCTTTCTTTGTTTGCACTAACATGTGAAGTTCATATCAAATTTTGTGTCAAATGAAAGCTAAGAGTCTATATTTTGGGGAAATTAAGGCATAGATACTTTTGGTCATGTAGTGTATGTTGACACCTGCTCTTCGAACATCTCATTCTAAAATCACGGGCATTAATATGGAGTTGGTCCACCCCCTTTTGCTGCAATAACAGTCTCCACTCTTCTGGGAAGGCTTTCCACTAGATGTTGGAACATTGCTGCGGGGGACTTACTTCCATTCAGCCACAAGAACATTAGTGAGGTCGGGCACTGATGTTGGGCGATTAGGCCTGGCTTGCAGTCGGCGTTCCAATTCATACCAAAGGTGTTCGATGGGGTTGTGGTCAGGGCTCTGTGCAGGCCAGTCAAGTTCTTCCACACTGATCTCGACAAACCATTTCTGTATGGACCTCGCTTTGTGCACTGGGGCATTGTCATGTTAAACAGGAAAGGGCCTTCTTCAAACTGTTGCCACAAAGTTGGAAGCACAGAATTGTCTAGAATATTTTAATTGTTTAGAATCTAATTGTATGCTGTAGTGTTTAGATTTCCCTTCTCTAGAACTAAAGGGCCTAACCCGAACCATGAAATACAGCCCCAGACCATTATTCCTCCTCCACCAAACTTTACAGTTGGCACTAAGCATTGGAGCAATTAGCTTTCACCTGGCATCCACCAAACCCAGATTCGTCCGTCGAACTGCCAGATGGTGAAGCGTCACTCCAGACAACGAGTTTCCACTGCTCAAGAGTCCAATGGCGGCGCGCTTTACACCTCTCCAGCTGACGCTTGGCATTGTGCATGGTGATCTTAGGCTTGTGTGCGGCTGCTCAGCCATGGAAACCCATTTCATATAGTTCCCGACGAACAGTTCTTGTGCTGATGTTGCTTTCAGAGGCAGTTTGGAACTCGGTGTTGCAACCGAGGACAGACAATTTTTACACCCTTCAGCACTGCGGTCCCGCTTGTGTGGCCTACCACTTCACGGCTGAGCCGTTGTCGCTCCTAGATGTTTCCACATCACAATAACAGCACTTACTGTTGACCGGGACAACTCTAGCAGGGCAGAAATTTGAAGAACTGACTTGTTGGAAAGGTGGCATTTTATGACAGTGCCACGTTGATAGTCAGAGGCCATTTACTGCCAATATTTGTTTATGGACAGTACATGGCTGTGTGCTCGATTTTTATACACCTGTCAGCAACGGATGTCGCTGAAATAGCTGAATCCACTAATTTGAAGGGGTGTCCACATACTTTTGTGAATATACAGTGTACATTTTTCAACCATTTTCCATCTCTTAAAAAGTAGGCATAAGTAATGGCTTTGATTTCTGGATAAACTGAGGGAAAAGGGGTCTTTAAAAACATCTAGCAGAAAAAGTCTTAAAAGGGTAGAAATGCATCAAAACACAATAATGTTGACGTAAAGACCCCTAAACTATCAAAATAAATAAAGTCGCACACTCCATGTATAAACTCCCAGCAATTTAATGGGTATTACCAACGTTTCGGTATTACTGTGCCTTCCTCAGGGTGACGTAAAGAACCCTGCCAACTTATACCAGCACTTATATTTCATTTTGGAGCAATTGTTTACCTTCTGTAAGTTTTTAAGAAATACGTTTTCAAATATCTCTTCTCATGAGGGAGGACGATAATGAAACTTCACAGAAATAACAAGTAATGGTAGACCTACCATAGTGATTGTACTGATTTCAATGTTGTTTCGGAATTATTAAGTGATTTTTAAAACCCGTCATTCTGTTACCAAATTGGTAAACAGAATGACCAAAAAAAAATCGGTAATAGAATTACTGCAAGTGGATTGGCTTCAATGGGAAATCATAATAGTCACAAACCACAGTCTGGTCACCTGCTGCTGTCCTCTCTTCCACTGGCATACTGTTATGTTCAGCTCATAACTGTTTTCTATGTCTTTCCGTTATGTGGTGGTCAAACCAAGAGTGTTAAAACAGTCTTGAGCCTGGACTCTCTCTCTCTCTCTCTCTCTCTCCAGTTAATGTAACCTCTCCTAGCACTTACTGACACCTACCCATGTTCCCCCTGCTCTTTCCATTTACTGTAAACAGTATCCTCACCCACTGAGCACCGACTGACACCGCACCTCCATGGACGTTGAAAACTAGTTTAAATTTGACAGTTCACCCTGGCCTTGATGTTAACGACAACAGACGGACCGGACTGAACCTATGATAGACGTATGTTTCACAAGTTTGGATAGTAAAATACAGTACTGTACAGTGAGTAGAGTACAGTAGACTACAGTACTGAGTACAGCATAGTACAATACACTACAGTAAAGTGAGTAGAGCACAGACTACAGTACTGAGTACAGCATAGTACAGTCGTGGCCAAAAGTTTTGAGAATGACACAAATATTAATTTCCACAAAGTTTGCTGCTTCAGTGTCTTTAGATATTTTTGTCAGATGTTACTATGGAATACTGAAGTATAATTACACGCATTTCATAAGTGTCAAAGGCTTTAATTGACAATTACATGAAGTTGATGCAAAGAATCAATATTTGCAGTGTTGACCCTTTTTTTTTTCAAGACCTCTGCAATCCTCCCTGGCATGCTGTCAATTAACTTCTGGGCCACATCCTGACTGATGGCAGAACATTCTTGCATAATCAATGCTTGGAGTTTGTCAGAACTTGTGGGTTTTTGTTTGTCCACCTGCCTCTTGAGGATTGACCATAAGTTCTCAATGGGATTAAGGTCTGGGGAGTTTCCTGGCCATGGACCCAAAATATTGATGTTTTGTTCCCTGAGCCACTTAGTTATCACTTTGCCTTATGGCAAGGTGCTCCATCATGCTGGAAAAGGATTGTTTGTCACCAAACTGTTCCTGGATGGTTTGGAGAAGTTGCTCTCGGAGGATGTGTTGGTACCATTCTTTATTCATGGCTGTGTTCTTAGGCAATTGTGAGTGAGCCCACTCCCTTGGCTGAGAAGCAACCCCACACATGAATGGTCTCATAATGCTTTACTGTTGCCATGACACAGGACTGATGGTAGCGCTCACCAGGTCTTCTCCGGACAAGCTTTTTTCCGGATGCCCCAAACAATCGGAAAGGGGATTCATCAGAGAAAATGACTTTACCCCAGTCCTCAGCAGTCCAATCCCTGTACCTTTTGCAGAATATTAGTCTGTCCCTGATGTTTTTCCTGGAGAGAAGTGGCTTCTTTGCTGCCCATCTTGACACCAGGCCATCCTCCAAAAGTCTTCGCCTCACTGTGCGTGCAGATGCACTCACACCTGCCTGCTGCCATTCCTGAGCAAGCTCTGTACTGGTGGTGCCCTGATCCCGCAGCTGAATCAACTTTAGGAGACGGTCCTGGCGCTTGCTGGACTTTCTTGGGCGCCCTGAAGCCTTCTTCACAACAATTGAACCGCTCTCCTTGAAGTTCTTGATGATCCGATAAATGGTTGATTTAGGTGCAATCTTACTGGCAGCAATATCCTTGCCTGTGAAGCCCTTTTTGTGCAAAGCAATGATGACGGCACGTGTTTCCTTGCAGGTAACCATGGTTGACAGAGGAAGAACAATGATTCCAAGCACCACCCTCCTTTTGAAGCTTCCAGTCTGTTATTCGAACTCAATCAGCATGACAGAGTGATCTNACCATTCTTTATTCATGGCTGTGTTCTTAGGCAAAATTGTGAGTGAGCCCACTCCCTTGGCTGAGAAGCAACCCCACACATGAATGGTCTCAGGATGCTTTACTGTTGGCATGACACAGGACTGATGGTAGCGCTCACCTTGTCTTCTCCGGACAAGCTTTTTTCCGGATGCCCCAAACAATCGGAAAGGGGATTCATCAGAGAAAATGACTTTACCCCAGTCCTCAGCAGTCCAATCCCTGTACCTTTTGCAGAATATCAGTCTGTCCCTGATGTTTTTCCTGGAGAGAAGTGGCTTCTTTGCTGCCCTTCTTGACACCAGGCCATCCTCCAAAAGTCTTCGCCTCACTGTGCGTGCAGATGCACTCACACCTGCCTGCTGCCATTCCTGAGCAAGCTCTGTACTGGTGGTGCCCTGATCCCGCAGCTGAATCAACTTTAGGAGACGGTCCTGGCGCTTGCTGGACTTTCTTGGGCGCCCTGAAGCCTTCTTCACAACAATTGAACCGCTCTCCTTGAAGTTCTTGATGATCCGATAAATGGTTGATTTAGGTGCAATCTTACTGGCAGCAATATCCTTCCCTGTGAAGCCCTTTTTGTGCAAAGCAATGATGACGGCACGTGTTTCCTTGCAGGTAACCATGTTTGACAGAGGAAGAACAATGATTCCAAGCTCCCCTCCTTTTGAAGCTTCCAGTCTGTTATTCGAACTCAATCAGCATGACAGAGTGATCTCCAGCCTTGTCCTCGTCAACACTCACCTGTGTTAACGAGAGATTCACTGACATGATGTCAGCTGGTCCTTTTGTGGCAGGGCTGAAATGCAGTGGAAATGTTTTTGGGGGATTCAGTTCATTTGCATGGCAAAGAGGGACTTTGCAATTTATTGCAATTCATCTGATCACTCTTCATGACATTCTGGAGAATATGCAAATTGCCATCATACAAATTGAGGCAGCAGACTTTGTGAAAATTTATATTTGTGTCATTCTCAACTTTTGGCCACGACCCAAATTTGTTTTTGATACTGTCGCAAAGCTAACTAAAAAGCAGCATTCCCCAAGAGAGGATGGCTTTCACTTTAGCAGTGATAAATTCATGAACTTCTTTGAGGAAAAGATCATGATCATTAGAAAGCAAATTACGAACTCCTTTAAATCTGCGTATTCCTCCAAAGCTCAGTTTTCCTGAATCTGCACAACTTGCCTGGACATAGACTCAAGGGAGACACTCAAGTTTTTTAGTACCATATCTCTTGACACATTGATGAAAATAATCATGGCCTCTAAACCTTCAAGCTGCATACTGGACCCTATTCCAACTAAACTACTGAAGAGCTGCTTCCTGTGCTTGGCCCTCCTCTGTTGAACATAATAAACAGCTCTCTATCCACCGGATGTGTACCAAACTCACTAAATGTGGCAGTAATAAAGCCTCTCTTGAAAAAGCCAAACCTTGACCCAGAAAATATTAAAAACTACTATTTTAATGATTACTTCATTGGCAAAGTGGGCAAACTTAGACAGGAATGCCAGCAACGAACAGTGAGCCGTCGTACTCGTATAAAAAAAATATGACAGAAAAGCATTGCAAGTTTACATTTTGTAAAGTTAGTATGGGAGAGGTGGATTTTTTTTTATTGATCAATAATGATAAACCTCCTGGATTTGACAACCTTAGATGGAAAGCTACTGAGGAGTGGCTATAGAGTCAGCTACCATCCGATCTGTCATGTCTTTAATCTGAGCTAGAGGATGGTGGTTATCCTCAGGCTTGGAGGGAAGCCAAAGTAATTCCGCTACCTAAGAGTGGTATAGGGGCCTTTACTGATTCTAACAGCAGACGAATCAGCTTGCTGCCAGCTCTTAGCAAACTGTTGGGAGAAAAAAAAAATCTGTTTGACCAAATACAATGCTATTTCTCTGTAAACAAATTAACAACCGACTTTCAGCATGCTTATAGAGAAGGGCACTCAACATGTACTGCACTGACACACATTTCTGATGATTGGTTGAAAGAAATTGATAAGAAGATCGTGGGAGCTGTACTGTTAGATTTCAGCGCAGCCTTTGATGTTATTGACCATAACCTGTTGTTGAGAACTTATGTGTTATGGCTTTTCAACTTCTGCCATATTGTGGATTCAGAGCTATCTATCTAATAGAACTCAAAGGGTTTTATTTAATGGAAGCTTCTCTAATGTCAAACATGTAAAGTGTTTTTCTGTTTTGGAATGGGTAGCGAGTAATAAACTGGTCCTGAACATCTCTAAAACTAAGAGCATTGTATTTGGTATAAATCATTCCCTAAGTTCTAGACATCAGCTGAATCTGGTAATGAATGGTGTGGCTGTTGAACAAGCTGAGGAGACTAAATTACTTGGTGTTACCTTAATTGTAAACTGTCATGGTAAAAACATATAGATTCAATGGTTGAACAGATGGGGAGAGGTCTGTCCGTAATAAAGAGATGCTCTGCTTTTATGACTCCACACTCCAAAAAGCAAGTTCTGCAAGCTCTAGTTTTGTCTAATCTTGATTATTGTCTGGTCGTGTGGTCCAGTACTGCAAGGAAAGACCTAGTTAAGCTGCAGCTGGCCCAGAACAGAGCGGCACATCTTGCTCTTCATTGTAATCTGAGGGCTAATATACATACTATGCATTCCAGTCTCTCTTGGCCAAGAGTTGAGAGACTGACTGCATCACTTCTTCTTTTTATAAGAAACATTAATGTGTTGAAAATCCCAAATTGTTTGCATAGTCAACTTACACACATCTCTATCACACACACTTAACCCACCAGACATGCCACCAGGGGTCTTTTAACAGTCTCCAAATCCAGAACAAATTCAAGAAAGCATACAGTATTTTATAAAGAGACATTATTGCATGGAACTCCCTTCCACCTCATATTGCTCAAATCAACCACAAACCTGATTTCAAAAAACATATAAAGCAACAGCTTACGGCACAATGCCTCTCCCCTTTAGGGAAAGGGGGATACCTAGTCAGTTGTACAACTGAAATGTGTATTCTGCATTTAACCCAACCCACCTAAATAGTTTGTATGTATTGATATGTAGGCTACGTTGGCCATTTTTAAATTAATGTCGTTCTGTCCTTGAGCTGTTCTTGTCTATTAATGTTCTGTATTATGTCATGTTTTGTGTGGACCCCAGGAAGAGTAGTTGCTGCTTTTGCAACAGCTAATGGGGATCCTAATAAAATTACAACAACAAAAATACCAGGGAATGGCTGATTTTGAGTAATCCAGGACGAGAGGATGAGTTGGGGGGAGTTGTGTAAATCCTCATCGGAAGGGCGCTGGTGAAGTCAGGGGGCTCAGAGCTGAAAAATACTTAGAGCCACAGATCTGGACCAGAGGGGAGAAGGAGGATGCGTTGGAATTATTCCTCCTCTCCTATTTCTAACTTTGTTCCACTTTGCTTCCGATGGAGTAGAGGCAGCCCCCCGCACCTCTCTGATTGAGGGGTTGGGTTAAATGCGGAAGACCCATTTTAGTTGAAGGCATTCTGTTGTACAACTGACTAATAATGGTGACTTTGACTTTGTTCAATGAACCATACACAATTAATGAACATGCACCTGTGGAACGGTCGTTAAGAGACTAACACCATCACAGTTATGAAAACTTTGGACATTAAAGAGGCCTTTCTACTGACTCTGAAAAACACCAAAAGAAAGATGCCCAGGGCCCCTGCTCATCTGCGTGAACGTGCCTTAGGCATGCTGCAAGGAGGCATGAGGACTGCAGATGTGGCCAGGGCAATGTATGTACTGTGAGACGCCTAAGACAGCGCTACTGGGAGACAGGACGGACAGCTGATCATCCTCGCAGTGGCAGACCACGTGTAACAACACCTGCACAGGATCGGTACATCCAGACATCACACCTGCGGGACAGGTACATTATGGCAACCACAACTGCCGGAGTTACACCAGGAACGCACAATCCATCCATCAGTGCTCAGACTGTCCGCAATAGGCTGAGAGAGGCTGGACTGAGGGCTTGTAGGCCTGTTGTAAGGCAGGTCCTCACCAGACATTACCGGCAACAACGTCACCTATGGGCACAAACCCACCATCGCTGGACCAGACAGGACTGGCAAAAAGTGTTGCGGTTTTGTCTCACCAGGGGTGATGGTTGGATTTGCGTTTATCGTCGAAGGAATGAGCGTTACACCGAGATCTGCACTCTGGAGCGGGATCGATTTGGAGGTGGAGGGTCCGTCATGGTCTGTGGGCGGTGTGTCACAGCATCATCGGACTGAGCTTATTGTCATTGCAGGCAATCTCAACGCTGCACGTTACAGGGAAGACATCCTCCTCCCTCATGTGGTACCCTTCCTGCAGGCTCATCCTGACATGACCCTCCAGCATGACAATGCCACCAGCCGTACTGCTCGTTCTGTGCGTGATTTCCTGCAAGACAGGAATGTCAGTGTTCTGCCATGGCCAGCGAAGAGCTCGGATCTCAATCCCATTGAGCACGTCACGTCTGGGACCTGTTGGATCGGAGGGTGAGGGCTAGGGCCATTCCCCCCAGAAATGTCTGGGAACTTGCAGGTGCCTTGGTAGAAGAGTGGGGTAACATCTCACAGCAAGAACTGGCAAATCTTGTGCAGTCCATGAGGAGGAGATGCACTGCAGTACTTCAGTATCTGGTGTGGCCACCAGCTGCATGACTGTTACTTTTGATTTTGACCCCCCCCCCCCCACCCCCTTTGTTCAGGGACACATTATTCAGTTTCTGTTAGTCACATGTCTGTGGAACTTGTTCAGTTTCTCTCAGTTGTTGAATCTTGTTTTGTTCATACAAATATTTACACATGTTAAGTTAGCTAAAGATAAACACAGTTGACAGTGAGAGGACGTTTTTCTTTTTTTTTGCTGAGTTTATATACCCTCACCCACTCATACACACCTCTACCCTCACCCACTCAACCTAATAACCACCACCACCACCATGGTTCTTGTTGTTGTCAGTCCGTATCCTTGAACGGTCTTTTGACCAGTTGAGCCAGTTTGGAGTCAACGACAGTGCTGAGTCAGAGGGTCTCGCCAGAATGTGTGATCTCTGTCATTGACGTCTCTCTCTGCATCCCCCCCCCCCCCC
>QNTS01002936.1:106281-128237 GCA_003317085.1 Hucho hucho
TTTTTAGTGCCGACTTCATTGATGCAAAAGTCAGCACAGTACAAGCAGTCAAAGCCAACTGTTTCTCCCTACCATCTAGACAGGCAGTATCTAGCAACTTGAAAGCTAACACTGCATCTGGGAGAACCATGTCGTACTTGCGCATCATCCTGTTGTACCTCTGTTCCAAATCAATGATGTAGTCCGTCATTGCGACCGAAATATCTCTCGTAACACTGTCAACGTTTGAATATGCCTCGTAGGCACGGTCTTTCTCTTCCTTAAGAAACACAGAATCCAGTGCTCTGATCAAAGTTCCCATACCATCATCCTTGTTGAAATCCTCCAGGGATATATCCAGTGCTGTATCTCTCGCTCTTCCCTCCAGCGATAATACCACCGCAGTGCTTTTTCGCGTCCAGATTAGTAACACGTGTCCAGATTCCAAGTTCATTTTTCCAACTTTCGTACGACCTCTTCTCGTCGAAGCGAGGTGGCACATTGTAGTTATTAGCCATCCTCTGCTACCAATGTTAACTCGAAATGACACAACGACAAGGTTCCAGTTTAACAAGGTTTACTATACCATATGAACACACTACAAGGTAGCCATTCCACTCAAGGCTAGGTCAATTAACCAACCAAACTCCTCGCGTAGGCGCACTCCTAACGGAGTGATAGCCCCGTAATAACAGAAGTATAGGGATACTTAAAACATGAACTTAACAAGGAAGTGCAGCTCAGTTTCCACCTCATTTTGTGGGCAGAGTGCACATAGCCTGTCTTCTCTTGAGAGCCAGGTCTGCCTTTCTCAATAGCAAGGCTATGCTCACTGAGACTGTACATAGTCAAAGCTTTCCTTAAATTTGGGTCAGTCACAGTGGTCAGGTATTCTGCCACTGTGTACTCTGTTTATGGCCAAATAGCATTCTAGTTTGCTCAGTTTTTTTGTGAATTCTTTCCAATGTGTCAAGTAATTCTCTTTTTGTTTTCTCATGATTTGGTTGGGTCTAATTGTGTTGCTGTCCTGGGGCTCTGTGGGGTCTGTTTGTGTTTGTGAACAGAGCCCCAGGACCAGCTTGCTTAGGAGACTCTTCTTCAGGTTCATCTCTCTGTAGGTGATGGCTTTGTTATGGAAGGTTTGGGAATCACTTCCTTTTAGGCGGTTGTAGAATTTAACGTCTCTTTTCTGGATTTTGATCATTTGCGGGTATCGGCCTAATTCTGCTCTGCATGCATTATTTGGTGTTTTACGTTGTACAGAGGATATTTTTTCTGAATTCTGCATGCAGAGTATCAATTTGGTGTTTGTCCCATTTTGTGAATTCTTGGTTGGTGAGCGGACCCCAGACCTCACAACCATAAAGGGCAATGGGTTCTATAACTGATTCAAGTATTTTATACCCCAATTGGGTATGATGAATTTTATGTTCCTTTTGATGGCATAGAAGACCCTTCTTGCCTTGTCTCTCAGATCGTTCACAGCTTTGTGGAAGTTACCTGTGGCGCTGATGTTTAGGCCGAGGTATGTATAGTTTGTGTGCTCTAGGGCAACGGTGTCTGGATGGAATTTGTATTTGGGGTCCTGGCGAATGGACCTTTTTTGGAACACCATTATTTTGGTCTTACTGAAATTTACTGTCAGGGCCCAGGTCTGGCAGAATCTGTGCAGAAGATCTAGGTGCTGATGTAGGCCCTCCTTGTTTGGGGACAGAAGCACCAGATCATCAGAAAACAGTAGACATTTGACTTCAGATTCTAGTAGGATGAGGCCGGGTGCTGCAGACTGTTCTAGTGCCCTCGCCAATTTGTTGACATATATGCTGAAGAGGGTGGGGCTTAATTAAGCTGCATCCATGTCTCACCCCACGGCCCTGTGGAAAGAAAAGTGTTTTTTTTTTGCCAATTTTAACCGCAGACTTGCTGTTTGTGTACATGGATTTTATGTTGTATGGTTTTTCCCCCAACACCACTTTCCATAAATTTTTATAGCAGACCCTCATGCCAAATTGAGTCTAAGGCTTTTTTGAAATCAACAAAGCATGAGGAGACTTTGCCTTTGTTTTGGTTTGTTTGTTTGTTTGTTTGTCAATTAGGGTGTGCAGGGTGAATACGTGGTCTGTCGTATGATAATTTGGTAAAAAGCCAATTTGACATTTGCTCAGTACATTGTTTTCACTGAGGAAATGTACAAGTCTGATGTTAATGATAATGCAGAGGACTGAGTCTGCTGGTAATGATAATGCAGAGGACTGAGTCTGCTGGTAATGATAATGCAGAGGACTGAGTCTGCTGGTAATGATAATGCAGATGACTGAGTATGCCTGTAATGATAATGCAGAGGACTGAGTCTGCTGGTAATGATAATGCAGAGAATTTCCCCAAGGCTGCTGTTGATCCATATCCCACGGTATTTATTGGGGTCAAATTTGTCTCCACTTTTGTGGATTGGGGTTATCAATCCTTGGTTCCAAATATTGCCAGAGCTAAGGATGATAGAGTTTTAGTATAGCCAATTGGAATTTGTTGTCTGTATATTTTATCATTTCATTGAGGATACCATCAACACCACAGGCCTTTTTGGGTTGGAGGGTTTTTATTTTGTCCTGTAGTTCATTCAATGTAATTGGAGAATCCAGTGGGTTCTGATTAGTCTTTAATCGTTGATTCTAAGATTTGTATTTGATCATGTATATGTTTTGCTGTTTGTTCTTTGTTATAGGGCCAAAAAGATTGGAGAAGTGGTTTACCCATACATCTCCATTTTGGATAAATAACTCTACATGTTGTTTGTTTAGTGTTTTCCAGTTTGATTCTATGGATTCTTCAATTACATTGAGCTGATTTCTGACGTGCTGTTCCTTCTTTTTCCGTAGTGTATTTCTGTATTGTTTTAGTGATTCACCATAGTGAAGGCGTAGACTCAGGTTTTTGGGGTCTCTATGTTTTTGGTTGGACAGGTTTCTCAATTTCCTTTAGGTTTTTCCATTCTTCATCAAACCATTTGTCATTGTTCATTTTCTTCGGTTTTCTGTTTGAAATTTTTAGATTTGATAGGGAAGCTGAGAGGTCAAATATACTGTTTAGGTTTTCTACTGCCAAGTTTACATCTTCACTATTACAGTGAAATGTTTTGTACAGGAAGTTGTCTAAAAGGGATTGAATGTGTTGTTTCCTAATTGTTTTTTGGTAGGTTTCCAAACTACATTCCTTCCATCCATAGCATTTCTTAATATTACTCAGTTCCTTTGACTTTGATGCCTCATGATTGAGTATTGCTCTGTTCAAGTAGACTGTGATTTTGCTGTGATCTGATAGGGGTGTCAGTGGACTGACTGTGAACGCTCTGAGAGACTCTGGGTTGAGGTCAGTGATAAAGTAGTCTACAGTACTACTGCCAAGAGATGAGCTATAGGTGTACCTAGCATAGGAGTCTCCTCAAAGCCTACAATTGACTATGTACAGACCCAGCTTGCGACAGACCTGCAGGAGTTGTGACCCGTTTTTTGTTGGTTATGTTGTCATAGTTATGTTTAGGGGGACATATGGGGGAGGGAATGCTGTCACCTCCAGGTAGATGTTTGTCCCCCTGTGTGCTGAGGGTGTCAGGTTCTTGTCCGGTTCTGGCATTTAGGTCGCCACAGATTTGTACATGTCCCTGGGCCTGGGAATGATTGATTTGAAGTTGTCTTTATTAAAGTATGGGGATTCTAGTGGGGGGATATAGGTAGCACACTACATCTCCTAGCCAATGAGCTGGCAGTCAGTCTCCCTGTCCTCAGGAATGTCTGCTATGTAGCCTGCTATGTAGCTGGATAGAGGAACCTACTAGCATTGATTAACACATCTCTCTTTATCTTCCTCTTGTTCTGCCACTTCTACCTTCTTTCTTTCACCCCTCTCTCCCCCCTCCACCCGTCTCCCCCCTCCCACAGTAAGCAGAGGCACAACAAGCTGTGGCGTTCCCACTCGGACAGCGACCTATCAGAGCACCACGAGCCGCTTCGACACCCGTAACCAGGGCAACAGTCCCGCTGTACCTACCCTGCAGGAGCTGCTGCAGCCGCTGGGAACTCCCTCCAACACAGGGCAGGTGGTGCGGTCCGTCTCTGAGTGTGGGACCCCCTCTAGTGCACGGAAGGTGGTATGGTCCAGTAGCAAGCCCAATACCACAGTTAACCAGAAAAACAAACTGAACACTAACCAGGAAACTAGGACTGAAGCTCAGTTGACCTCCACAACTAGTGACCAGTCAGGTGCTACTGGGGACCAGTCAGTAGGCAGCGGGGACCAGTCAGCTGCTACTGGGGACCAGTCAGTAGGCAGTGGGGTCCAGTCCTCCCATACTGTTGACCAGAAGCCTTCAGCAGCAGCTAGTACTAGTCCCTCCACTGGTTCTCAGGGGGAGTCCCGAGGGTTGGATCCCGCAGGCAGGTCTCCCCTGGCTGGGTCTGTGTGTCCTTCGTCCCCCCCTCTGTCCAACGGCCTGTGTGACTCTGAGGAGGACCCCTCGACCCAGTCTCTCCCCTACCCCATATCAAACCCCCTCCGGCGCAGACGAGACTCCAGAAGCCATCCTCTAACTTGCCTGGGCCAAAGTCCCGCCAGTCACAGGTGCCTGAGTTGTTGTTGAGGACCCCGGTAATAAGCACACAAACAGCAGGATCCCTAGAGCAGTCCACACCAGTGCCTTATGAGAAACTAGACAGTGACCAGCGGTTATCTGGGGTGTTTTTGGGCAGTTCAGGACCACAACAACCCTCCAGTAGTGAGGTGCTCGTCATCAGCCAGCCCAGTGCCCCCCCTCAGAACCCTGTCGCGGAGGGGTCCTCGGCTCTCAGCACAGACCACATCGACTTCTTCAGCGCCATGGAGAAGTTCCAGGGCCTGACTCAGGACGGGAGGACCCTCTGCTTTTCTGATCAGGCACTGCAGCAGACTCCTCAGCCCATTCCCAGGGCTCCAGGACAGGAGGACCCCTCTGCTGAGGAGGTCGAGGAGGAGGTCGGGGAGGAGGTTGGGGTGAGACTGTTAGTATTTATTTTACCTTTATTTTACCAGGTTAGTCTCAGAGAGATGAACAATCTATTTTCCAAGAGAGAACTGGCCAAAATAGCAGCACACAAAGTTTCAGACACATTTAAAACATTAAAATCAAAGCACTACAGTTTAAAAACATCCATTTACACATTGAACAGGAAATAATTATTTGGGGAGGTGTGATGCATCCTGGGGTCAAAACAGCACCCCACTTTGTCCACCATAGTTTAGACCCTAGACCTTTTATAGTTCGTTGAAAGTGGAAGGGAACTGGACCGCTTTTTTTACACACTTCTTTACGGGAATTATTTTCATTTATCATGGAGTCATACTGAAACCAAGGTCTTTTTTTGCCCAGTTCTTTATGGGAATTATTTTAATTTCATGTAACCTTTATTTTATCATGGAGTCATACTGAAACCAAGGTCTTTTTTTCTTTTACAGATCAGCCCTGAATTACATACATAAATTACAGAAAATACACACATCAAAATATAAATCCAAAAGTCAAGCAGAAAGAACAACACGGTCATAAAAAAAACACATTCATCAGTAATAAGGTCCTCAATCAGCTTTCTGAGGCACCAAAACATTTAACATTTTGCAGATTGTTTCACAAATAAGGTGCAAGAAAGGTAAATCAGCTTTAAGTTAACTCAGTAGAGACCAAAGGAAGTTCCAGACAGCCATCCCTGAGACCGGGTGTGGTAACTTGTATGTCTAAAGTTTAATAATGATGTTAGGTACAGTGGGACTATTTGTAAAAGGACTTTATACATGAAAGCATAGCAATGTATCAACCAACATGACATCAAAGAGGGCCAACCAACTTTCTGGTAGAGAATGCAATGATGAGGACTAAAACTGCATTTAACAGCTGTAATGAAGTAGCAGTTCATATAGATGATGCTGCCATAGTCCAGGACCGATGGGAACGTCGACTGAATAATCTGCTTTATACTATGTAGCGAGAGGCAGGACCGATTTCTATAGAAGAAGCCCATTGTTATTATCAGCTTCTTAACTAACTCATCAATATTCTTTTTTTTAAAAGACAAAGTTTCATCTCTCCAGATGCCCAAATATTTTTAACACGGACATGATCAATATGGACACCATCCAAAGTACATTATGCTAAAGTCATTCGATTATTATTTTAAAGCGTGTTTCAGTGATTAAATTTGCGTTTCACGATCTGTAGCTGTAATACAACAGTCAGTGTTTCAGTGATTAAATTTGCGTTTCACGATCTGTAGCTGCAATACAACTGTTCCAAGTGGAACTAGACAATGCACAGTTGAAAATGTGTAGCTTCAAATTTGAAAACGTTTTTTCAGTGGAGTAAAAGCATGTTCATACAGGATGGAGGGGATTTTAAAGGCCCAGCGCAGTCAAAAACATGATATTCCTGTGTTTTATATATATTCCCACACTGAGGTTGGAATAATACTATGAAATTATGATAATTATGATAATGCCCCTTTAGTGTAAGAGCGGATTGAAAACACTAGGATGGCCTTCCAAAATCAAATCAAATTGGTTGGAAACACATATTCAGCAGATGTTATTGCGGGTGTAGTGAAATGCTTGTGTTCCTAGCTCCAACAGTGCAGTAGTATCTAACAATTCACAACAATACACACACATCTAAAAGTAAAATAATGGAATTAAGAAATAGAGACATTTTAGGACAAGCAATGTCTGAGTCCGGAGTATAAGTGTGTGTGTGTGAGAGATGGGATGTATAGACATTATGGACAGTATGTGGATAGAATATGTAGAATATCTAAAGAATATGTAGAATAGTGTGTATATATACAGCAATATTTGAATAGGATGAGCCTTGACTAGAATACAGTATATACATATGAAGTGGGTAAAACAGTATGTAAACATTATTAAAGTGACCAGTGTTCCAAGTCTATGTACATAGGGCAGCAGCCTCTAAGGTGCAGGGTTGAGTAACCGGGTGGTAGCCAGCTGGTGACAGTGACTAAGTTCTGGGCAGGGTACTGGCTATTTAACAGTCTGATGGCCTTGAGATAGAAGCTGTTTTTCAGTCTCTCGGTCAAAACTTTGATGCACCTGTACTGACTTCGCCTTCTAGATGGTAGCGGGGTGAACAGACCGTGGCTCAGGTGGTTGATCTCCTTGATGATCTTTCTGGCCTTCCTGTGACATGGGGTGCCTTAGGTATCCTGGAGGGAAGGCAGTGTGCTCACGGTGATGCGTTGGGCAGCCCGCACCACCCTCTGAAGAGCCCTCCACTTGCGGGGGGTTGCAGTTGCCGTGCTCTCATTTGTATTTATTATGTATCCCTCCTCTTTCTGGGGTCCAGCAAAATTAAGGCAGTTTATACAATTTTACCCTTTGTAATCTGTGATTGTCTGTAGACCCTGCCACATACGTCTCGTGTCTGAGCCATTGAATTGTGACTCCACTTTTGTCTCTGTACTGACGCTTTGCCTGTTTGATTGCCTTACGGAGGGCATAACTATACTGTTTGTATTCAACCGTATTCCCAGTCATGTTGCCGTGGTTTCATTCTGACATCACCAGGCAGTCCATTAGTTAATAGACCGATAAGAGAGTTCCAAACCTCTGCCAATCACAGCACCTTTTCAGGTTTTCCCCTCCCCAGTCTGACAGTCTGATCATTTCCCTTTGATAAGAAACTAATTGTTACCCAGAAATGATTTGATATTGAGATAAAAATGGCTGCATTGGACCTTTTTAAAGTTGCAATATGCAGAAATCTATAGAGATCTATAACACACATTTCTATATGAATTTTGTCTGGTCGCATATTGCAGCTTTAAGAAAATTAACCTGCGAACTTTGAAAATAAAATGATCTTTGTAAATGAACTTTAGTTACCAACTTGCAATGTGAAGACTACTTCTATATTGTTAATTATTTTGTTTTTTCTCAGGAGAGCATTGTCTCTGTTCACCTCATAGTCACAGAACTGGAGTCCTTGATGCACACTGGCCGCTTCCCCGGGTCATTCCAGCCAACCAGAGTCTACAGCCTCCCAGGACCAGGAAATGTGTCAGTCAAACCAGGAAGTAGACGAGAAAGTTGCAAAGTCACAGCAGGAAGTGAAGGACAAAGCAAAAGAGATGGAAGCTGCCTCCCACTCTCCTCCCGCCCCTCCCTCTGGTGATTGGGCAATGGGCTCTGTGCGCCGCGTCACCCGACACCTGGAGCAGCAAATGAGGCTGGAGCATGACTCCCCCCTCCCCAACTCCCCCGTCCCTCCCACTCACCCCCTACCACCACCCTACCCCCATCACCCCTCACCACACTGCCCTCTGCTATGCTCCCCTGTCCTCCGTGGACTTCCTTTGTCTGGAGGGGGTGACTGAGTTCGATTTGGGTAGCTTCCAGGGACGAGGATGCGGTGACATCATGAGGGAAACGCGGGAGATGGGGGTGTTCCTTCACCACGAGAGCGGGGGCGGAGCCAAGTTGCCCAGGTGTGTGGGCCAGGTGTGGAGGCGAGGCAGAAGGGGAGCGACCGGCAGAGAGCCAAAGAGGTAGAGGCCCGGATTCGCCAGGCTGGACTGACCCCGTCCTCCCTAATGAAGCGCTCTGCCTCATTGGCTAAGCTGGGCTGCCTAGAGCTGTCGGCCAATGACCTGAGTGGCTGGGATCTTAGCCCCACCACTCCCGCGATGCCCACCGTGGAACCCCTCCTTTGGTGGCAGCTGACGAGTCCTCCAAGAAACTGAGGGTGCTATCCCACAATGCCCCATGTCTTACTACTTCTGTCTCAACCAGCAGGGCAGAGTCCCTCAGGCCCGGAGGGGAGGGGCCTTGTAAAGGTGGACACACCCCCTCAGAACACTTGCATTCTCCTCCGTCTAATCAGGGCTGACAGAGGGGGAACGTTCCTGACTCTGGTCACGGCCCCTCGCCGATGCCCGACCTGATCTCCGTGGCAACACGACAGCAGTATGGAAGGACACACCCCCTACGTAGGCTGAAGAAACGGACTGTCGGCAACCTCGACCACACTATGTGACCCTCACACTGTTCTTTGTGTGTGTGTGTGTGTGTGTGTGTGTGTGTGTGTGTGTGTGTGTGTGTGTGTGAGCGCGAGACACAGAAAGTGATGAATGTGTGTATGCCATAACTGTTTAATTTCTACTGTATTTCTATCTGGATCTATGTGAAAACAAGCCCAGCCACTTTCCTGAGTCTCTACCTCCTTTGCTTGCAGATTTTCAAAACTCTGATAGGTCTACAATGTGGCTGCCTTCCCTAAAAACATAGGAAGAATAGGTGGATCCATCACCATTGTGCTTAATGCTAACACAAAGCTTATCTCTTCAGGGCCCGTATTCACAAAGCATCTCAGAGCAGGGACGGACTGGGAGTAAAAAACGTCCCTGGACTTTGATCCAGAACCGGCCCCCATATACTCCACCACGGCCAGCCTGCTAATGCACGCACGTACACACACACACACACACGACCTGCCCCTAATACAACCACCTAGCTGCATCACAACCATTGATCACTATTGCAGTACTACTTTTAGTAAAAGGCAGCAGAACACACACACACAAACGCTGCACATTGTTATAAATCTTCTACAGAACACACACTGAATTTCTCATGATTGAACTACCTCACATCACATGAAGCCTAGATCCACAATACTCACTGAGACATAGAACTGTCTACCTGCTGCTCAGAGTCAGCTGGCTTTATGTCATGAGAGTACACCTTCTAAAATTAAAAAAAAAAAAAATGGTTGAACATCTCTCCAAACAGAACGTATCCTGTAAGAGAGCAGCACAAGCCATCATGAGTCATGATTCATCTACATCACCTGAAGCCTGGAGTAAAACAGAGATGCCATATTATCCACAATACTCAATGAGACAGAACTGTCTACCTGCTGCTCAGGGTCAGCTGGTTGGCTTCACTCTGTCAAAGTACTGGACAGAAATACTACAGACAGGAAAAAGAGACATTTAGAAATGTAGGCGTAAAATAATAGTAAGTAAGCAAGTTATAGGAAATATGTTGCAACTACCTTATTGGAGGAGCAATCTTCTCAACAGCTGGCTTTTCTCTGTAACTCTATCGATCATTATGTCAATATCCAGGGCCATTAGGATGTACTTCTCGGTGGCCATCAGCATGAAGGCCTCTAGGAATAGAAACTTCGCTGACAAGCTACCTGGGTAACTGAGAGGGTGAGTAGGAACTTGTATCCAAGGCCAAGGATACGGTATGCATCAGTCAGCCGGTTGTACCGTCTCAGCATCTGGTAACAACACAGTGGACATTCTCTGTAGGATGAGCAGCATTTATTCTTCATTTCCACCTCATCTTCATTTCCATCAGGGCCATTCTCCACTGTCCTGGTCATGTATTCCTCCGATCCTGAACTTAATTATTTTCCACTGTACAACGAGGCTTCTCAGCTCACACTGCAAATTGTCAACTGTTGCTCGGCTATCAAATCGAAGCAAACATTTGCTGAGCTCTTGAAGGGCTCTCTCTGGAAGGGCTGTCTCTGTTATTTCGGGAGAAGTTTCTAGGGTACAGAAGGGCTAGGTCAGCATATAGAGTGCCATGAGACAGAAATCAACTGTTGTGTTCTCAAATCTCAGAAGAAATATTTGAGACGTCAGTATCGTCTCATACCGGAGAAGAGCCTCAGTAAATCCTCTTGCCTTCGCCCGAACAGTTGTCCTCATGTTGGCCTGTCCTTGTAAGGCTGATAGTGTGAGGAGTACTTCAACCTAGAGACCCTGGTCTGGTTTTCCAAAGGATCCAAAGACCTTCTTCAAAGCACTATCCTTAGCCCACCAGCGTGCTTCTCTGATTGGAGATCTGGGTCTGTGTCGCGTGTTCTGGTTCTTCTTCTCCCACACAGCCATCCTTTGGTAGGATTCACGGAGTAACACGGCAATGTCGTTAAGGAGAGCAAACAGTGACCCCACTTGCTAAGACAATTTCAGTTGTTGTCAGACCAAACCAGATTAAGGACACGTGCATAGCGCCATACATGCACTTGATTGGGGGACTTTGAGGATAACAGAGTAGAGAAGCCCTTATATTTGCCCTGCATATTGGATGCTCCATCCATAGCATTGCCAATGCACTTGCTCATGTCTAATTTGAGTTTATCCATGACATCTGTCAACAACTGGACGAAGTACTGTCCAGTGGATGCCTCACACTTCACGACAGCCACGAGCCTCTCTTGTACGACGTCTGTCACATATCTCACAATGACTGAGCACTGGTCTTGAGAAGTTATGTCCTGAGTTGTGTCGATCTGGACAGAGAACATGCCAGCTCGCTCAATTTCACTTGACACGGTCTCTTGGATAATGCTCTGAATTGTTGACAGTATTTTTTGAGAGGAGTGTGATCAGAGAACCTCTGCCTCTTGTCCCAGACTGATGTAGGTTCTTGCGTTTCTCAATGCATTCGGTGAGATGTTCTTTCAAGCAGACGTTATACTTTCCCAGCAGTATTACCATCTCCAACAAATGACCGTGATCGATGCTGGTAACTGAGCCCCCTCTTGCCAATGACTTTCACTGTGTCTACGACACGTTCCAGCACCTGCCTTCTCCTGCGTACCTGTTCTCTGTGGGCAGACACCTGACTGCCACTGAGCAGACTTTGACTTTGTCTTCTTTGGAGGACCTCAAACAGTATGTCTCAGTTGTTGGTCTTCTCATGCTCTTCTACCCTTTGGTGAACATGTTTCCAATCTGTCATTCCACTCATAGAAATACTGCTGTCAGTAGGCTTCGCAAATGCCATACAAATTGAACAGTATAATGCATGGCTTTCTTCATTGTATGACAGCCGTTTCCGATTTAGTGCCGTCTTTAAAACAGAAAACCGTCTGTGCCACAGGAGTTTTTGCATTCATGCATTGGGTGGAAACAAAATGTTTTTAGGTCATCTGACTTGGGTCTCTTGAAATAATCAAAAGTTGGTCTGGCATCCTGGCCTTCCCTGACTCTCTCTTCCACTGAAACTGGACTGACTGGACCTATCATCAACCTGGCTATGAATACAATTATATATACATTAACTAATAAAGGCCCAATTTTGGGAAAAACTACAAAAACACAGCAGCAGCAGCCCCACTATTTCATATCAAGTGAATGAATGACAACACAATGCGTTTTTTTTGTTTGTGTGTGGCTTTACTCGCCGTTCACTACGGACCGTTGCCATGGTGATGAGTTTCAATGCATTGTCTAGTAAGAGGCGATGAGTGGTAGGAACCGTGGCGATGAGGATCATAGCTAGCCAATCACTGTAGCCATATTCTCCCGCACAAAAATATGAATTTGAGAGGGAAAGGACAATATGTATACTATTTATAACCAATGGCTGTATAGACATGAAATTAAATTAGCTAATTAACGTTTGTATATGTCGAATGCAATTTTTAGAGTTTAGAACAAGGCAAAAGCAAGCAGAATAAAATAATTGCTTATTTTAGCTAAGTAAAATTATACGACAGTAAATCACTGAGGCGGCAGGGTAGCCTAGTGGTTAGACTAGGCCCAGTGGTTAGACTAGGCCCAGTGGTTAGACTAGGCCCAGTGGTTAGACTAGGCCCAGTGGTTAGACTAGGCTACCCCAACCGAAAGGTTGCTAGATCGAATCCCCGAGCTGACAAGGTACAAATCTGTCTTTCTGCTCCTGAACAGGCAGCTAATCCACTGTTCCTAGGCCGTCATTGAAAATAAGAATTTGTTCTTAACTGACTTGCCTAGTTAAATAAAGGTAAAATAAAAAAAATTGCCATTTCCCACAAAATCCCCACAGGATGACGAAATCTAGGCATTCATAGCTTTGCTAGGTGTCAAATTTGAGTTTTTCCCGCTAGCCGGTTTGAACACCCAGTTACTGTACGTAATTTACCTCAATTCTTTCTTCCTGGTACATTTACACAGCAGTAGCTGACCAATAGTAATTGGCATTTCACTCATCAATTCTGATATAACATGTTGTATTTGTAACACATTTAGTGCAGCCGAAGCGGTAGATATGTGCCTATCGTTGGCGTCGCGGTCCTCTCCGTCTACTCTTTTAGCCGCAAACCCGGGTTGTGATATCTTCCTCTCGTACCGGTCTAGCACTTCGATGTTTAGCGTCGGTGGCACTGGTACTACTACTACTACCGAATAAGTTGGTTCGTTTTTTTTTTTACATTTACTTGCATTTGAGTGAAGACTTTTGACTCATTTTTTTTTGTCTCTGAACTTTTCAGCCCCACCCTTATTGTTTTTTTTACTCTGCTTTTCCATTTTCTATCGGGGGAAAGAGGGGGTTGGCTCGTGTCACTCAACCTTCTGCCAACTTTTTTATTAGTTGTAAAAACACACACATACATACATACATACATACATACATACATACATACATACATACATGGCAGACGGCCCAGAGGTTGACCAGCCCACAGGGAATTCTCCCGGTGGCCAGTCCGCTTACAGTCTGAGTAAGAGTGCTGATCTAGGATCTGTTTTGCCCGTTTAGATCATAATGAATAATATTATACGGACAGATCCTAGATCAGCACTCCTACTCTGAGATGCTTTGTGGTTGCGGGCTCAGATGTGCCGACCTGTAAAGAGCCAGAGGTTGTTTTCAGAGATTTTAGTTTGACTGTTCAATACCTCAGGGCCTGAACCAAATCTGACTGAGCAGCACAACTAGCAGAATGATCAGAGGCCTTCAAGTCAATCACGTAAATATCCGTCAATCAGTTCAAACAAGTAAAGTCTTCACTTTGTCTTGCCAACATTGACTTCAAGACCACTTGAAGTGTGTGTGAGTGAGAGAGAGAGAGCGAGCGAGCGAGCGAATGTTGTAGGCAGCATGTACAGTTATACTGGCACCCTGGAGCTAGTACCTGGTTGCACAGCCTTTGGCCGTGATAACTGCCAACAAATGATTCTTGGATCCACCAATGAGCTGGTTACACGTTTCTACTGGGAATTTCTCACTTTTCAGGAGCAAAACTACTCTAATTCTTACATTTGTGTCCAGTAAGGGTCCAGACCTGAATCACATCCATAACCTATGGCGAGAGCTGAAAACAGCAGTTGGTGTAGGGCAACCCCCTCAAACATTGAAGAATTAGAGCAGTTTGCTGCTGAAAAGTGGGTAAAATTGCCAGTAGAAAAGGTGCTGCAAACACATGGAGTTTGTCTGCAGTTATCTTGGCCAAAGGCTGCGTAACCAAGTACCAGCTCCAGCAGTGCCAATCATTTGGACAGAATATCTCCACATGGATGTGTTTTATATCGGATGTTTGCCACTTTTGTGTACATAATAGGAAGTGTGTGTGTGTTTGACTGGCAAGTGTAGAAATAACAATATGGGGAGATTTTCTCAAATATGCACTTTATTCCTTTATTGTTTTAATGTTTTATAATGTTATGGTTTCTACTCTTGTGGAGCTTAATGGGAGTTGCAAAAGTGTGTGTGTTAGTACTTTGTGTATTGTACAATGCCCCAAAAAATTGTCATGTATTTTTCTAGGACTGGGACTGTGTTTTATCTTTTATGCTGTATGTGAAATGTAAGTCCTGTTTTATACCTGGTTCTAAAATGCGTCCTTTGTCCTGATCTTGTCCACATATGTAGACGATTTAAAAAAGGCGCATTGTGATCCGATCTGCCTGACCACCTCCGGAGGTAGTCAGACACGCATTGTGTCTGGATATCTTACAAGTGTAGTCGGATCTGGACAGTGAAACCATTTAAATCATCATAATCCCGCCCTCTAAAATCATTGACAGGTGACACCATTGATTTGACCTCAATTTGCATGCAGGGGAGGGACCAGGATCTATAATCTGGTCACAATGCGGACACACTGGACGGATAAGAGACATTTTACTACCATGTGTAGATGCAATGACTACAATGTGGGCACAATCCGAATGTGGATAAGATCCGGGACCTTGGATCCTCTCCTCCAATGAGCTTTGAGAAGAATTAAGGAAACAACTACTGTGGTAATGTTTTCCACTGTCTACAATAACAGCATAGATCAAGACCATTGTTCCAGCATAACATTGAACCAAAAAGCTTGAACTCCATTCTTCTTTCAACCCCATATATATACTGTGTGACAAAAATGGTCACGTTTAAAGCTGCAATATGGAACTTTTTGGGCGACCTGTCCAAATGCACATAGAAATGTGTTTATAGATCGGTCATTCTCATCGAAAGCAAGTCTGAGAAGCGGTAGATCTGTTCTATGTGAGCTATTTCTATGCGTCCTGTGCTTAAAATTAATTTTTTGCTTCTTTTACTTCCGGTTTTGTACACCAGCTTCAAACATAAAATACAATATTTTTTGGGTTATTGTAAATATATTTCAGTGGTTTAGATGATACAATGATTATCTACACAAAACCATTGCCTAATTTCAGTTTAGGACAAAACAAGCAAACTATTCGATTTTTAGCAAACAGGAAATGGTGGAGCGATTTCTGCATACTCCTCCACCTTTTTTAAAAGATCATTTCCGATTGAGCAGACATATGCAGCGTTCCACACAGTGAAATGCAGTCTCTGCGAACATTGCCTTTACATTTCAACGGCACTGTAGTCCTACATACATTGTTCAACAAACTATATTTACTATCTAGAATTTAAAATCTTGATGCCTCTAGGTGACAGTCGGAGCAGAGGTACAGCTCCATCCCAGTGTGTTTTGTACTGGCGGTTCTTTAGAGTAGAAGACCAGAGCATTCTCTGATGTTGTACTAAGTGTTCATTTCATTTGAGGTTTTTCCTCACAAAACTGATGGTGTTCCTAGTTTGAATGTTAACTGAAACGCTTCCCAGTCAGAGCACCTATAAGGTTTCTCCCCTGTGTGTTCTGATTTGTTGTGTCAAGTTTGAAAGTTGACAAAAGCTCTTCTCACATTCAGAGCAGCTATTAGGTCTCGCCCCTGTGTGTGTTCTCTGATGTTGTACCAAACTGCTCTTATATCTGAAATGTTTCCCACAGTCAGAGCAATGGTAAGGCTTCTCTCCAGTATATGCGAGCTGATGCCTTGTTCATTTTCTGTGCAGCAGTGTGGTTTCTTTGAGTTCTCTGAAGACTGGTGTTCTGATAAGGAACTTTCTCCACAGTCTGAATGTTTGGGCTACATCCTGTCAAAGGGTCTTTAGTTAAATAAAAATATTTACAATTTCCCGTTCAATCAATTCCGGTAGTAAATTGAAATGCCAATTCAATACACTACTATGTCTATAGTGATCTAAACTTTTTTGCCAAAATTCCTATAATGCTTATATTATCATAATAAAACTGACTGATGCTGAGGAGACTCCCACATGTTTCCTTCCTTCAGAACTCCATAATAGTCTGATAACACAATAAGCCTAGCTGAAGAATACGTCAGATGTATTTCCTGTTCGTACACTAACTAACACATACTTTGGTAAATTAAATTATTATAACTTCCTTTTCTTCTTCCTTGATTTTTGACACGTTCTTCTATCCTCGTGGGGACCCAAAATTCAATTCCATTCAAAATCCTATTTTCCCTAACCCTTACCGTAACCCCTAACCCGAATTCTAAACCTAACCCTAAGCTTAAAATAGCATTTGTCCTCATGGGGATGTGGGAAATGTCCCCACTAGGGGAGAACTTTCCTTGTTTTACTCTCCTTGTGGGGACATTTGGGGATTTCGGGTCCCAACAAGGATAGCAGAACAAGAACAGACACACAGTACTTATTTATCCACCCCTAATCCCAACTAGCCTAACTAGCCTAATGCCTATTGACAACTGGCCGGGGACTACAGCTGGAAATTAGCCGAGGCTAAAGCTGCTCTTTTTATCAAAAGGGACTGTCCACGTCATTATAAACTAATAAACTAAACTCACATTGGTAAATAAAATGATCCACTTCTTCTTTGATTATGACATTCAGCTTGTGCATCCTCCATCTTCACTGATGCCACCTTTTGGCTCTGGCGTGCTCTGGTCACTATGATAACAGTCAGGATCATGCAGCTCTGTTAAAGAAATATTTAAAATTTGAATTTAGCCCTAACACTGCTAATCACTGCAACAAACTAAAACATTTAACTTGGAAGAGCGGGATCGAGTGCTGACTAGGAATACAGATATGCATCTGTTGGTCACAGATAACTTAAAAAAAAAAAAACTAGGGGCGTGGATCAGAAAACCAGTCAGTATCTGGTGTGACCACCATTTGCCTCATGCAGCGCGAGACATGTCCTTTCATAGAGTTGATCAGGCTGTTGATAGTGACTTGTGGAATGTTGTCCCACTCCTTTTCAATGGCTGTGCGAAGTTGCTGGATATTGGCGAGAACTGGAACAAGCTGTCGTACATGTCGATTCAGAGCATCCCAAACACGCTCAAAGGGTGATTATGTAATGCGAGTATGCAGGCCATGAAAGAACTGACATTTTCAACTTCCAGGAATTCTGTAGAGGTCCTTGCGACACAGGGTCGTGTATTATCATGCTGAAACATGAGGTGATGGGGCCGGATGAATGGCACGACAATGGGCCTCAGGATCTCGTTGACTGTATCTCTGTGCATTCAAATTGCCATCAATAAAATGGAAGTGTGTTCTTTGTCTTTAGCTAATGCCTGCTCATACCATAACCCCATCCCCACCATGGGGCACTCTATTCACCATGTTAACATCAGCAAACCACTCGCCAACACGACGCTATCTGCCCGGGATTCATCTATGGATAGCACACTTCTCCAGCGTGCCAGTGGCCATCGAAGGTGAGCATTTGCCCACTGAAGTCGGTTACGACATGGAACTGCAAGTCAGGTCAAGACCCTGGTGAGGATGACGAGCATGCAGATGAGCTTCCCTGAGACAGTTTGTGCAGAAATTCTTGGGTTGTGCAAACCCACAGTTTCATCAGCTGTCCGGGTTGCTGGTGTCAGACGATGCCGCAGGTAAAGCCGGATGTGGAGGTCCTGGGTTGGCATGGTTACACATGGTCTGCGGTTGTGAGGCCGGTTGGACGTACTGCCAAAGTCTCTAAAATGACATTTGAGGCGGCTTATGGTAGAGAAATTAACATTAAATTATCTGGCAATCACTCTGGTGGATATTTCTGCAGTCAGCATGCCACGCTCCCTGAAAACTTGAGACATCTGCGGTATTGTGTTGTGACAAAACTGCATATTTTTGAGTGGCCTTTATTGTCCCCAGCACAAATCAAATATTTAATTTTCACATGTGCAGAATACAACCTTACCATGAAATGCTTACTTACAAGCCTTTAACCAACAATGCAGTTCAAGAAATAGAGTTTAAATATTTACTAAATAAAATAACAAGGCTATTTACATGGGCTACTGATACCGAGTGGGCTACTGGTACCGAGTGGGCTACATGGGCTACTGGTACCGGGGGTACAGGTTAGTCAAGGTAGTTTGAACATGTAGGGAGGGGTAAAGTGACTATGCATAGATATTAATAAATAGTGGGGGGGGGTCAATATATAGTCTGGGTGGCCATTTCATTATTGTTCAGCAGTCTTTTGGCTTGGAGGTAGATGCTGTTAAAGAGCCTTGTGGACCGAGACTTGCCGTGCAGCGGTAGCAGAGAGAAAAGTCTATGACTTGGGTGACAGGAGTCTGACTATTTTTTGGGCCTTCCTCTGACACCGCCTAGTATATAGATCCTGGATGGCAGGGACATCCAGGATCTACTGGGACATACGCACTACCCTCTGTAGTGCCTTGTGGTTGGATGCCAGGCAGTTGCCATACCAGGAGGTGATGCAACTGGTCTGGATGCTCTCGATGGTGTAGCTGTATAACTTTTTTAGAATCTGGGGATCCATGCCAAATCTTTCTAGTCTCATGAGGGGGGGAAAAAAGGTGTTGTCGTGCCCTCTTCACAACTGTCTTGGTGTGTTTGGACTATGATAGTTTGTTGATGATGTGGACACCAAGGAACTTGAAACTCTCGACCCGCTTTACTACAGCCCTGTCGATGTTAATGGAGGCCTGTTCGGCCCGGCCTTTTCCTGTAGTCCACGATCAGCACCTTTTGTCTCGCTCACATTGAGGAAGAGGTTGTTGTCCTGGCACCACACTGTCAGGTCTCTGACCTCCCTTTAGGTTTTCTCATTGTTGTCGGTGATCAGGCCTACCACTGTTGTGTCATCAGCAAACGTAATGATGGTGTTGGAGTCGTGTTTGGCCACGCAGTCGTGGGTGAACAGGGAGTACAGGAGGGGACTGAGTACACACCCCTGAGGGGCCCCAGTGTTGAGAATCAGCGTGGCAGATGTGTTAATGCCTACCCTTACCAACTGGGGGCGCCTCGTCAGGAAGTCCAGGATCCAGTTGCAGAGGGAGGTGTTTAGTCCCAGGCTCCTTAGCTTAGTGATGAGCTTTCTGGAACTATGGTGTTGAACGCTGAGCTGTAGTCAATGAATAGCATTCTCACATAGGAGTTCCTTTTGTCCAGGTGGGAAAGGGCAGTGTGGAGTGCAATAGAGATTGCATCATCTGTAGATCTGTTTGGGCGGTATGCGAATTGGAGTGGGTCTAGGTTTCCCGCGATGATGGTGTTGATGTGAGCCATGACCTGCCTTTCAAAGCACTTCATGGCTACCGACGTGAGTGCTATGGGGCGGAAGTCATTTAGGCAGGTTACCTTCGCTTTCTTGGGCACAGGGACTATGGTGGCATATCAAGAAGCTGTTTAATCAGCTTCTTGATATGCCACACCTGTCAAGTGGATAGATTATCTTGGCAAAGGAGAAATGCTCACTAACAGGGATGTAAACAAATTTGTGCACAAAATTTGAGAGAAATTACCTTTATGTACATACGGAAAAATTTGGGGATCTTTTATTTCAGCTCAAGAAACATGGGACCGACACTTTACATGTGAGTTTATATTTTTGTTCAATCTATGTTAATTGCCTGCAGATAAAGGTTGCTTCGCTACCACACCCACAACGTAAGCGTAATACTGGAGAAGATCACAAAATGCATACTCCTTCTCCTCAAAACCCATTGGAGGAAAAGGTCAGTGGGGAGGGACCTCTGTCTGAGAGAGGTCGCATTCCTGAGCAGAGCTGCTAACTCAAACTGACAAATCTTACACACTTTTTACTTTGAAATGTAAAAAACGGCACACCTAACTTTTATAAAACATTTACAAAAATAATTATACACGGTGCTGTTGCAGGAAAATAGCTTAAAAAAAATGGGTCCAAATACTGGTAGATTACACAAACAAATAGACGATCTGACCAGAGCTCCAGGACCTGAAAATCTGTCTACATTTCTCCCAGGGAGAGCTTGATGAGTTGAAAAAGGACTGCAGCAACATGACAACTGAGTCCATGAGGGGAAAAAAAACATCCACTGTCTGTGAATCGACGTTAATAATGACAGGGAAACAGGAGTACCTAGAATGACAATCAAGGAAAAATAACATTTGTTGTAGGTGGAATCCCATAGTCCCCACATGAAACCTGGACAGAGTCTGAGGAGAAAGTGAGGAAAATTATTGATGAAAAGCTGCATATGGATTGTAGGAAGATTGTGGTTGAGCGCGTCCACAGGACTGGAATACCTATCTCCGGGCCCAAGTGACAGACCCAGGTCCATAGTGGTACATTTCCTGAGGAACAAGGACAAGGTGGCTGTTCTTGAGAGATCAAAAAAAAAAAAAGACAGCACATCACAGTAGAACGCCTCTCTGACCTAAATACCAATCGGACATCACATCACAGTAGAACGCCTCTCTGACCTAAATACCAATCGGACAGCACATCACAGTAGAACACCTCTCTGACCTAAATACCAATCGGACATCACATCACAGTACAACGCCTCTCTGACCTAAATACCAATCGGACAGCACATCACAGTACAACGCCTCTCTGACCTAAATACCAATCGGACAGGACATCACAGTAGACCGCCTCTGACCTAAATACCTTGTAGCATCTCCCTCCCGACACCACAACACATCACAGTACAACTCCTGTGACCTAAATACCTTGTAGCATCTACCTCCCGAGGACATCTGTTGTTTGGGTTCAAGTTAAAGATAAGATGTGTCCTTGGCATTAGGATATCAGGGTCTGCTTCGTCTATAGTGTTGAGAGCAGTGGTATGAAACCAATTGGTACATCAAGCAAAGCTCTCAACCATACTAGCCCACTCTTAATTTCTATTCAGTTCGACTCGCCATGAATTTGGTGTCTGAACTGTGCTTTAGTTAGTGTCGTGGTTGAGAGGGAACTATCAAATCTGGGTTCAAATGGGGCTTTGGGTTATGCACTCGACCCGCAGACGGAGTTAGGGGGTGTGCTGATCTGTTCATACTCTTATTCGAAATCGTATCCGGATTTACTCCTGATCGGAAAATACAGGATGTGTGCTTTAAATGCCGACAAAGGCTATTGCTATACCTCAAGTGCGCATTACTGCGGCTGCCCATCTGTATGTTCCTTCACACATTGTTCATTTTCTAATGATCTATCGCTCTGAAAACATGCCTGGACGAGATGAATTAATAACAGCAAGCAAGCATGGGATTAGCTCATGACATAACGACAAAAACGTTGTCAGCAATGGAATATCGGCGGACGGACAAAGTAGTCAACTAAACAGAGAATATGAAAGTTGTACCCTGAGACGAGTGAGTGAAAAACACAGCTCTTGTATGCGATAAAAGTTAATTTCTTTGCCATATTTTTTTGCAGTTGTATTTCAGGGCCTTTATTGCAAACAGGATGCATGTTTTGGAATAAAGCGTTATGTTTGGGACAAATCCAACATCACTGAGTACCACTTCTTATATTTTCAAACATGGTGGTGGCTGCATCATGTTATGGGTATGCTTGTCATTCGGCAAGGAATAGGGAGTTTTTTTTTTTTTTT
>QNTS01002936.1:133713-151229 GCA_003317085.1 Hucho hucho
TGAATACAACAGGTGTAGACCTTTCAGTGAAATGCTGAATACAACAGGTGTAGTAGACCTTACAGTGAAATGCTGAATACATCAGGTGTAGACCTTACAGTGAAATGCTGAATACATCAGGTGTAGACCTTACAGTGAAATGCTGAATACATCAGGTGTAGACCTTACAGTGAAATGCTGAATACAACAGGGTGTAGACCTTACAGTGAAATGCTGAATACAACAGGTGTAGACCTTACAGTGAAATGCTTACTTACAGGCTCTAACCAATATGGCAAAAAAAAGGTATTAGGTGAATAATAGGATGAGTAAAGAAATAAAACAACAGTAAAAAAAAGACAGGCTATATACAGTAGCGGGGCTATATACAGTAGCGAGGCTATATACAGTAGCGAGGCTACATACAGACACCGGTTAGTCAGGCTGATTGAGGTAGTATATGTACATGTAGTTATGGTTAAAGTGACTATGCATATATGATGAACAGAGAGGTAGCAGTAGTGTAAAAAAGGGGTTGGCGGGTGGCGGGACACAATGCAGATAGCCCGGTTAGCCAATGTGCGGGAGCACTGGTTGGTCGGTCCAATTGAGGTAGTATGTACATGAATGTATAGTTTAAAGAGACTATGCATATATGATAAACAGAAAATAGCAGCAGCGGGGGGTGGCACAATGCAAAAAGTCCAGATAGCCATTTGATTACATGTTCAGGAGTCTTACGGCTTGGGGATAAAAACTGTTGAGAAGCCTTTTTGTCCTAGACTTGGCACTCCGGTACCGCTTGCCATGCGGTAGTACAGAGAACAGTCTATGACTGGGGTGGCTGGGGTCTTTGACAATTTTTAGGGCCTTCCTCTGACACTGCCTGGTGTAGAGGTCCTGGATGGCAGGCAGCTTAGCCCCAGTGATGTACTGGGCCGTACGCACTACCCTCTGTAGTGCCTTGCGGTCAGAGGCGGAGCAATTGCTGTACCAGGCAGTGATGCAACCAGTCAGGATGCTCTCGATGTTGCAGCTGTAGAACCTTTTTGATGATCTCAGGACCCATGCCAAATCTTTTTAGTCTCCTGAGGTGGAATAGGTTTTGTCGTGCCCTCTTCACAACTGTCTTGGTGTGTTTGGACCATTCTAGCTTGTTGTTGATGTGTACACCAAGGAACTTGAAGCTCTCAACCTGCTCCACTGCAGTCCCGTCGATGAGAATGGGGGCGTGCTCGGTCCTCCTTTTCCTGTAGTCCACAATCATCTCCTTCGTCTTGCTCACATTGAGGGAGAGGTTGTTGTCCTGGCACCACACGGCCAGGTCTCTGACCTCCTCCCTATAGGCTGTCTCATCGTTGTCGGTGATCAGGCCCACCACTGTTGTGTCGTCTGCAAACGTAATGATGGTGTTGGAGTCGTGCCTGGCCATGCAGTCGTGGGTGAACAGGGAGTACAGGAGGGGACTGAGCACGCACCTCTGGGGAGCTCCAGTGTTGAGGATCAGCGTGGCAGATGTGTTGCTACCTACCCTCACCACCTAGGGGCGGCCGATCAGGAAGTCCAGGATCCAGTTGCAGAGGGAGGTGTTTAGATCCTTAGGTACATGATGAGCTTTGAGGGTACTATGGTGTTGAACGCTGAGCTGTAGTCAATGAATAGCATTCTCACATAAGTGTTCCATTTGTCCAGGTGGGAAAGGGCAGTGTGGAGTGCAATAGAGATTGCATCATCTGTTGATCTGTTTGGGCGGTATGCAAATTGGAGGGGGTCTAGGGTTTCTGGGATGATGTTGTTGATGTGAGCCATTACCAACCTTTCAAATCACTTCATGGCTACGGACGTGAGTGCTACGAGTCTGTAGTCGTTTAGGCAGGTTGCCTTTGTGTTATTGGGCACAGGGACTATGGTGGTCTGCTTGAAGCATGTTGGTATTACAGACTCAATCAGGGGCATGTTGAAAATGTCAGTGAAGACACCTGCCAGTTGGTCAGCACATGCCCGGGAGTGTCTGTCAATGGGAGTGAATCTATCAAACAAATACACACACACACACACACACACTCACAAAGGATCTGTAGACTCAGAGGTAAATTAATCGCTCAATGTTTAACCATTGTTTCCATAGCTCTTACTACAATCAGGTTGCATTGACCTGTTCTGTACTAACTGTCCCTGGGACATCAACTAGTCAGAATATAAAACCTTCCTCCACTCCTTGCAGGGACAACCTGTTCTGGGGAAAAAGTGTATTAGTCATCCTCATGAGACGGCCAGTCCGCTCCTTGTGTGGAGAAAGACCAGTGACTGTGTGGGATCTGCCTCTCATACTCATCAGTGCCAATGGAAGCATCTTTACCCATGTCAGGCTTATTTCACCAATTAGTTTAAGAAATGTTGTTTTCAGAGTTTGGTTTGCCCATCCTACCGCACTCACAGATTTGGGACGATAGGCACAATGGGTTCTCAAATCAATCTGCAAAGACTGACAGGGACTGAACAATCTCATTCACAAAATTTCTACCATTGTTGGAAGAGATTTGATGGCAGACCACACTGCTTTCGCCACAACAGCCGCTGTGGCTCTCCTGCAAGGAAAAGCTTCAATCCATTTAAGAAAACATGTAAACTACTCCGGCCCCCTGCGTGGCAGGCAAGAATTCTACCACTGAACCACTCCTGTTGACTCTTCAGCCACAGGGATGCTAAAGAAAGCATTAGCTAAATCAATTACTGAAAAACAACTACCTGGAGGCACCTGGGATAAAATGGTAATGGTGTTAAGCACCAGGGGTCGTTTACTATTCTAAGGTCTTGCACAAAACGATAATCACCAGATGGTTTCCTGAAAGATCAAATTTGTGTGTTTACAGGGCGAATTCGGGCAGGGAACCAGAGCGGTTGAGTTGTACATGGAGATTTGCTTTTCTCTCTGCTTGTTTGCTCTGGTTCTTATCTTGGCTGGTTGCTTTCTGTCTTCAGCTCCAGCACCTTCTGCAGCTCCTCCAACAGCTCCTTATCCCACGGCTCCTCCACCTGCCACAGGCCCACCCTGAAGTGGCTTATGAGGGTAGGGTACTATCTCCGTCTGCTGGTGGAGGATCTGGCAGTGGCGGTTCCCCTCGGAGAAAGGCCAGCCAGTCTTCTTTTTTTTTTTGTTGTCCTTCTTCCACTTCTCTGGTTCCACTTGCTTTACCATCAGTCCTCTTACAGCTTTATCCTTTGCATTTTCTGCTTCTCTCTCCCATTTCCTGAAATCATCCCCACTTCACTTTAACCTTCTTGTATTTTCTTTCTTTACTTTCAAGTTGGCCTCTCTGACTCCAGTTTTTCTGTGCTCAGTGTCCCAAGCAGCAGGGAAAACTCCATCTGTCCATCTTGTCCAGTCTTCTGTTTGGTCCTGTTCCCCGCTACCATTTTTGTTTTTTGCCATTACTCTACGCAACTCTTTTGGTTCCCAGCACGGATCCTCCATCCTACTCTTACATTTTTAAGTATGGGAAAGGGAAATAGTATGTAGTTCTGTCCTTGTCTGTTCTTGCTGTTCTTGTCTATTGATGTTCTGTATTAGGTTTCATGTTTTGTGTGGACCCCACAAAGAGTAGCTGCTGCTTTTGCAACAGCTAATGGGGATCCTAATAAAATACCAAATACCTAACCCTTTGTTGAACTTATACATTTTGTTTTTAAATTCCAGCTTAACTTCTTGGGGATCAGTGGGGCGCTAGCGGGCTGCTCCCGACACTACCAGGTGAAATGCAAGGCGCCAAATTCAAAATCCAAAAGTTGAATTATTAAACATCCACCAATATACAAGTGTTCCATACTCATCAAAAGCTCTGTTTCTTGGCAATATCACAGCGTTGTCAGATTTCAAAAAGGCTTTACGGCGAAAGCAGCACATTTGATTGTTTGAGGGTAGCACCTCACATATTTTTCCCATAGCCATGAATCGATTAGCCATCACGGCACACACATAACACATTTCACAGCGAAAACAAATCAATTACCTGTTGAAGAACTTCTGCTGAGGTCATCCTAAGTGTCCAACGAAGACAATCCATGGTTCTTTTGTTAGAAAAAGTAATGTATTTTATCCATAAATCTCCATTTGGTTCGCGCGTTATAATCAGAAACGACAGCCTCCACTCCTCCATTGAAACGTGACGCAAACTCGTTCATCTTATACCTATAAACTTGTCCAAGAACAATCAAACATAGTTTTAAATGTATCCTTAGGAACACTTTTATGTATATTTACTATTATAAATCAACCGGAATATAAACTGATCGATAAAGACGGTAAAAAAGACACTGCGCGCCTTGTCGGGAGCGCGCGCTGGGTACTGTTTACATAAAAAGTACACTTCCTGGTTTGCTCTTATTCTCAGGTCTAAAGCATCCAAAATGAAATTCAATACTGTCTCGAGACTGTTGACATCTAAAGGAAACGATGGGTACTGCATTCATATGCCCTTATATGGTCATTTTCATGAGGGAGGGGTTCCAAATGAGCAATGTGTCAATCACTTTTTCCAGGACAGAAATTCCTCGGGGTTTCGCCTGCCATATGCGTTCTGTTTCACTCACAGACAAATGGTTAACACTTTTGGAAAATTCAGAGTATTTCCTATCCAATGGTACTAAATATGTGCATATCCTATTTTCTGGGCCTGAATGGGAGGCATTTTACTTTGGGCACGCCAGGCTCTCCAAAACGGTCACCTCATGAGCCGATCCCTAACAAGTTAACACGTCATCTCACACTAACACAACTCTCACACCGGGGCTAAACCCCTGTTCAGTCAATTAGTCAATCACACAATACTCACATTCACTTAGTACTATTCCCAAACACACTCAGTAATCTCCCTTATTACTCCTTATGCATCTTCAATGATTCTCTTGCCGCTACTTCCTGTACATACATATGCATCTTCAATGATTCTCTTGCCGCTACTTCCTATACATATAACACCTCGTGCTATTACCAGTGGTTCTCAGACCACGTAGACAACTGCCCTTCTTCTTAGACTATGGTACCTTTTTCTTTTTTCATAATTTTTTTTCATACAAACTAATTTAAATTGACTTACTGAAATTCAGAGGTTCACGGTTTATGTATATTCCCCCGGGCAGCTCACAGTAAAAGTCTGTTCTGGGCGAGTTCTTGTCGTCTTTTGTCAGACGGGAATTTACCTCACGCCTTCACACGGAATGCGCCACCGGTGTTCCCTCGCAGATCTTCACTGGGATGCTCCGGAGGTGGAATCACTGATCCTTTTTGTGACGCCAAGATCGTGGTGGAAATTCAACACCAGGGACACCTGAAGTCAATATTAAATGAATCCCTCTTATCAGTAAACTGGAGAGGTTACAACAAACACACATACAAAGTACAAGTTTGCCACAAGATCCACCAGGGTTGTCCCTTCAGTCCTCTTATATACTGCTACATAGGCATGGTTCAATGGGTTGGTTCCTGCAGGTGACTGGCTGTTATCGCCTGGGCTCAGTTTCCCAAGAAACTGAGCAATGTCTCCTATCTTAACTTCAAATCAAATTTTATTTGTCACATACACATGGTTAGCAGATGTTAATGCGAGTGTAGCGAAATGCTTGTGCTTCTAGTTCCGACCATGCAGTAGTATCTAACAAGTAATCTAACAATTTCACAACAGTAGTTATAATAATAGGGCCTAGACTCTACCTAGAACCTAGAAGGGTTATTCAGCTGTCCCCATAGGAAAACCAGTTGAAGAACCCTTTTGGGGTCCATGTAGAACCTGTAAAGGGAAAATGTTCCAGAACATATTCTGGGCATTCTGACAATTGGTCTGAGGAGGTCACAGTCACCTGCATGGACCAAGATTAGAGTGAGAGAAGACTCCTACTGTTTACAATTCAAGGCTATCTCTTCAGACTATAACATTTTCCCTTTACAGGTTCTACATGGAACCCAAAAGGGTTCTTCAACTGGTTTTCCTATGGGGACAGCTGAATAACCCTTCTAGGTTCTAGGTAGAGTCTAGGCCCTATTATTATAACTACTGTACAATATGAAAATAAGACAACCATTTGAGGTGTAGTATGCATATTACTGGTAACTAACGGACTTGGCTCTCATCGTATTTCACACATTTCTACAATCCAATCCAAACATTTCAAGCAAGTGATGGTCTTGGAATTTTGTTGGACTAAACCTTATGCAGCTTTTAACTGTCTTTTGTTAACTAAATAATCTGTTTGTCATTAGCAGGAGAGAACCCAACCTCTTCCTCTAAAAGTGGGAAGAGTTGTTCTGCAACATTAGAGCCAGACGTGGACCAGACCAAACCAGAGAAACCATATGACTGCTCCCAGTGTGGAAAACAATTTTCCCTACAGTCAAACCTAAAAAGACATTTTAGAATTCATACAGAAAAGAAACCTCATGCCTGTGCTCAGTGTGAGAAGAGTTTCTCCCATGCAACATCCCTGAAAGTACATGTGAGAATTCATACAGGAGAAAATTCCTACCATTGTTCTGACTGTGGCAAACACTTAACCACACCTGCAAGCTTGGAAATTCACCAAAGAATACATACAGGAGAGAAACCCTATTGTTGCACCCAATGTGGAAAGCGCTTCTCTCAATCTGGAAACCTGAAACAACATGAAAGGATACATACAGGAGAGAAGCCCTATAACTGCCCTGACTGTGGGAAAGGTTTCTCACATTTAAGTCATATGAAGCAACACCAGCGAGTGCACACTGGAGACAAACCTTACCACTGCTCAGACTGCGGGAAGAGTTTCAATCATGCCAACCACATGAAAACTCATCAGTTAACTCACAGTGAACAGAAACCGCATGTTTGCTCTGTGTGTGGAAGAGCCTTTAAAAGAGCAGATGGTTTAATAGAGCACCAACTTATACACAGCTCAGTGAAGCGTCACTGCTGTTCCCAATGTAGCAAGGCCTTCTTTAGAGCTAAATGTTTAGCAAGGCACCAGAAACTGAGTCACATTGGAGAGAAACCTTACGAATGCCCTCAGTGTGGGAAGAGATGTGCCACTTCATCAGATATGAAAAAACACATACGGGTTCACACTGGAGAGAAGCCTTACCACTGCGCCAAGTGTGGGAGGGATTTTGCACAGTCAAGCACCCTAAAGCAACATCAGCGCAGCATGCACACTGGCTAAGAGAGAACACACCAGAAAGATGAGTGTGAGAAACCTTTTAAAAACTTTGATGACCGTTTCCTACTATAACACACTGACTAGAGTAGTAGGTTAAGGCCCAGTTCTCTGTGACATTTTAGAGACACCTTACCACTGCAAAAACCTGCGCACACACTCATGAAGAAGTTTCACTTTCACACGGAGCACAAAGAGTAATGAACATTGAGAGGGGATTGATTTAAAGAAAAATAAATCATTATTTTAATAAACTCCAATTCATTTAAGGTTAAATACAGTACCAGTCAAAAGTTTGAACACACCTACTCATTCAAGGGTTTTTCTTGAATTTGATAATTTTCTACATTGTAGAATAATAGTGAAGACATCAAAATAACAAATGGAATCATGTAGTAACCGAAAAAGTGTCAAATATATTGGATATTCTTCAAAGTAGCCACCCTTTGACAGCTTTGCACACTCTTGGCATTCTCTCAACCCGCTTCACATTGAATGCATTTCAATTAACATGTGTGCCTTTTTTAAAAGTTAATTTGTGGAATTTCTTTCATAGTTTTGATGTCTCACTGTTATTCTGCAATGTAAAAAACAAAGAAAAACCCTGCAATGGAGTAGGTGTGTCCAAACGTTTGACTGGTACTGTATATTGAATGTTAAAGTTTGGAAACGGGGAAATATACAGTGGAAGATATTATTGAAGAGGGATTAGAGTCATGAAGTAAAAGGGTTAACAATGTTATGTTCGCTTTAAGGTACAATGCATATAGTTTTTGTTAAGCTTAATGGAACAAGGCCTTAGCAGGTTGATAATGAAACTTTGTAATGATGAAATGGTTAAGTTTGTGGATGTTTTAAGATGTAATAAATTGAGTTGGAGTAAGGAAGATACATTTTTTTTTTTTAAACATTCAATTTTAATAAAGTACATTTTAAGGACGCTAGCTTGATCTGGAAATCCCCAGGTCAGAGCTGTTAGGGGTGAAGAGGATGGACGTCCTGCTTCGGTGAGGAAAGTGGGAGTTAAGGGGGCTGAAAAATCGCATTAGGTGTTAACCACTGGATGCGTCATTGGGGTAGGTGTTCACCACAAATGAGTTAGCAGAAAGGACAAACGGAGGGTATAAAAGAGCCATGATTTTTGGGAGAGTGCATTGGTAATTGTCTTGGTTAGTCATTTAATTGGGAACCTGAGTAGCTGTTAGAATGGAACCTGGGACCCGAACTATAGGTACTGAGTGCATTGGTAGGAGAACACCTGAGCTTGACAGAAGAACCTGTCGACTACTGGAAGAAGATTTTTGCTGTGGCTTTTTAGCTTACATTTTTTTTTTTTTTTTTATTATACTCCATTAAAATAAAATTCTAGTTGGAACCCTTAAGGTTACCCCATTGCTAGAAGTTTGTTAAAGTAGTTAGGAGCTTTTAGACGCCGTCTGAGGGACTGATCATCCTGAGGAGGAGCCAAAAAAAAAAATATTATAGAGTTTTCGAAGACAAGAAATCATTTTTCTTGTTATTAAATATTGTGCTTCTCATAAAATTGTAATAGACAAAAAAATATTGTATTGCCACACCCCAATAAGGGTTTAGTTAAGGGCGCTGAAGGCTATCAATTAAATTCACGGTTGTTGTTTGCCTATCATTGATTGGTGATATTGATTTGTGATTGATTGATCTGGGATTTTTTTTATGCCTGTTTCTGGAATTTTGAATAAACCTGCTTCATTGTCCTGAAACCCTGTGTCATCGAAGAGTCATACATGTTCATGTCGTTTTACTCTAGGCTTCTGAAATAGGCTTGATTTAATTGAGGATCTCTAACTAATTGTCTTGGTTAGTCATTTAATTGGGAACCTGAGTAGCTGTTAGAATGGAGCCTGGGACCCGGACTATAGGTACCGAGTGCATTGGTAGGAGTCGTAAAAGAGGGGTGATTCTGGGCTAAGCCAACTCAGTCTATAGAGGACACTCGGTGATAGTGCTCTACGGCAGATGCTCTAGCCTGGACGATCCTGAAGAGGTGCCGGGTTATAGAGGGGGGTCGAGGCAGCATAGGCACTAGGCTCTGAGGATAGCCCACTTTACTGTAAGGCCCTTACTGTTGAGTCTGAGGAACTGTCCCTAGCTGTAGACTAGCTCAGTGGTAAGGCAGAGCAGCATCTATCAGACCTGTAGGTATTAGGGACAAGGAATAACCGGACTGCGATTGGGTAGGCAGGGTTGAGTTAAGTGGTTCATCTTGCAGAGGTGGTATTTAAAATGAAGCCTCATTCAGTATCTGCTCCAACTCTGGGATGACTGTCTTGTAGATAGTTGGTGCATCATTAAAATTAAGCCTCATTCAGTAGCTGTTCCAACTCTGGGATGACTTTCTTGTCTCCAATTACTCTCTAAAACATACACCAGCTCTCTGTCTGGACAATTCATGGTATTTGCAATAGATTCCCTGGTTTACCCAAAATCCCGTCTGGATGATTTCCGGAATCAGGAGGGATTGATTTCCAGCAAGGGGAAAAAATATGTGATTGTTTATTCTCTCTCTAATTAATCCAAACAACATAAATTAATTCATCACTAATTGGCCCAAGGGAGGGGGGAGGAGCTGACTATTGATTATTAACTAACAACAGTGATGATGATGCAAAAAAAAAGAACATCAGCGCAGCATGCACACATTACATGCATTGTGGCGCCTGCTTTCTGGACAAACAATGGAGGGCCTGTGCTTTCTGGACAGAGAATGGAGGGCCCCTGCTTTCTGGACAGACAATGGAGGGCCCCTGCTTTCTGGACAGAGAATGGAGGAGCCCTGCTTTCTGGACAAGCAACCTGAAGCAACATCAGCGCAGCATGCACACTGGCTAAGAGAGAAATCGGTGGACAGACTGACTGCTTCTGACCAGAATATTGGCCGTAATTTTACATTTATATCCTGACGATTCTTCATGTTGAATTGACCCAAACAGCCACCCAGCAGGTGGTCGCTAGGTGACAACAAGGTGACAACAAGCGATAGGACGGCCACCTGCTGCTTTAGGCTGTTAGTCGTCACAGTGTGACTGAGCCTTAACACCTTTCTATTTTCCATTGCTCTGACTCTGGAAAAAGTCTCACTCAAAGTAGATAGGTGGTGCATAATTAAAATGTATATGAAGCAGCTCTCTCTCTCTGGACAGAGACCTTCCCATTACATGCAGTGTGGAGAACCAGCTCTCTCTCTCTGGACAGATATCTTCGCATTACATGCCGTGTGGAGAACCAGCTCTCTCTCTCTCTCTCTGGACAGAGACCTTCCCATTACATGCAGTGTGGAGAACCAGCTCTCTCTCTCTGGACAGAGACCTTCCCATTTACATGCAGTGTGGAGAACCAGCTCTCTCTCTCTGGACAGAGACCTTCCCATTTACATGCAGTGTGGAGCACCAGCTCTCTCTCTCTCTGGACAGAGACCTTCCCATTACATGCAGTGTGGAGCACCAGCTCTCTCTCTGGACAGAGACCTTCCCATTTACATGCAGTGTGGAGCACCAGCTCTCTCTCTGGACAGAGACCTTCCCATTTACATGCAGTATGGAGAGGGTTCTCCCATTGTTGTGCTTTGTATGATGTGTCAAATTGTATTTCTGGTGCAATGTTTTTTGTTTTTATTAATAATTGGAACTGATGATGATTATATGACAACAACAATGAAGATGATGATGATAAATAGTTGCTCTCACTCAGTTTTCCCTATAAATTAGATGTTACCTTATAGATAACAGGTTATGGTTGAGGACCAGCAAATGTTGAAACATTTGCATAATTGAAGGTTAAATAAATGGAAGATGACATCCTACATGTTATTTTAGGTAAATAATGGTGTTAAATAAACCGGAATCTGAATTGAACAGAACTTGCCAACCTGCCAATGAGCATCAACCATATTGAATTTAAATTGTTTTTCAGGATGAAATCTCTTGATATGCACCATCTTGTTTTCAAGGGGTCTATACAGTATACTAACCGCTATCCTTCAGACAATGGAGGGCCCCTGCTTTCTGGACAGACAATGGAGGGCCCCTGCTTTCTGGACAGACAATGGAGGGCCCCTGCTTTCTGGACAGACAATGGAGGACCCTGCTTTCTGGACAGACAATGGAGGGCCTGTGCTTTCTGGACAGACAATGGAGGGCGCCTGCTTTCTGGACAGACAATGGAGGGCCCTTGCTTTCTGGAATCACTAGTCAGGGTGATATACACCTGTGCTGTGAACAGCATTATATCAGGCATACCGATCAAGCACCTGTCCCTGAGAGGTATTTGTGCGATGGTGACATCACTTCACCTTCTAATAATGGCATGCATCTTACTAAGCTGGAAACATCCACACAATAGGCCTTTGTCTTGCATGAGGGAGGATCAAACTGAGGAGGGAGATTCTGAGAAAAACACATGAGCTGCGTTTGTATATGAGGTCAATAGCGTTACTTCGGCATTTAAAGGTTAACCTATCCGATCTGTATCACATCCGGCCGTGATTGCGAGTCCCATAGGGTGGCGAACAATTGGCCCAGCGTCGTCCAGGTTTGGCCCGGGGTAGGCCATCATTGTAAATAAGAATTTGTTCTTAACTGACTCGCCTAGTTAAATAAAGGTTACATTAAATTGTAAAAAAAATTATATCAAAGACAATGGCCACTTTACGATAATATTTCAATTAAAATGTCCTCCTAGCCAACATGTTCAAAAAAGTGAACAGTGTACCCACACATGTACAGTACTTCTCAGCATGGACCCACAACCATATGGGCTCTATACAGTACAGCGACAGACAATGGAGGGCCCCTGCTTTCTGGACAGACAATGGAGGGGCCCTGCTTTCTGGACAGACAATGGAGGGCCCCTGCTTTCTGGACAGACAATGGAGGGGCCCTGCTTTCTGGACAGAGAATGGAGGGGCCCTGCTTTCTGGACAGAGAATGGAGGGGCCCTGCTTTCTTGACAGACAATGGAGGGCCCCTGCTTTCTGGACAGACAATTGAGGGTCCCTGCTTTCTGGACAGACAATGTAGGGCCCCTGCTTTCTGGAGAGACAATGGAGGAACCCTGCTTTCCGTAATCACTCGTCAGGGTGACACCTGTGCTGACAGTATTTTATCAATCGACTGTTTGGAGTGATGTCTGCCAAAAAGACACACCAACACCTACCTCAGAGTGACAATTCCATTCTAACTTGACTTTCTGGTCACCATCGCACATTTGGACCATTTATGCATCTTACTAAGCTGGAAATATCCACACAACAGGCCTCTGTCTCACACGAGCGGAGGGTCAAACTGAGGGGGGAGATTCTGAATGAAACAACTTCCGCTAACACTGCTACATTTGCTTACGAGGTCAAACGTTGGCCAAACTGCTAACATCAAAGACAGTGGCCACTATACGATAATATATTTCTTTTTCTGGGCCAAACTCAACCTCTCGCCGTGGTGGAGGTGTTGCACTGTACATCAGAGACTGTGCTCATACCCCTTAACCTGCATTAGTGTTCCCGACCATATGGAATGCATTGAGTTCCCTGAGACATATCCATTGTCGCTGTGTGCGTGTGGTGTACTCAACGCCTCAATCACCACATCAAGATGAACTCATTGAACATCTAATATCCTTATCTGACCTGCTCTGTACTAAGTACCCAGACTTGTCCATGAAATCTGCCTTGACCACAGACTGTCAGGTGGTTCAGAAGAACACCAGAGGTGAAGCCATCCGGGTCGTTCCATTTCAGCAAGCCATGACACCCACATCTGATTGTTCTGAATGGTTTCTGTGGTCAGAAACAGATAAGATAAGCATTCCTGCCGCATAATGTTGAAAGACAATTTGAACTCAGAGAAACTAAAGTAATTGATTGCACCCAAACTGGCCATTTAAATTTATAGGATTCATCCACTAAACCCTTCAAATAAAGCAACTTAATTGTATTTTAAACCCCAAATCTATTTTGCATGAAGAAACAACCTGTCATTCATCACAAACGTTGTGAAAATCTGGGTTTTCCCTCTTCACAATGCAGAAAGACTGCATTTAATCAGTGGACACCACTCGTTTTTATTACAACACACCCCTCATAATTGTTTTCTTTACAAAAGTAGAGGTTTATTATTATTATTGCTAAAGGTACTGCATAGGTGTAAACACACATAATTTTTTAGCAAGCGATAGCACTTGTATAGCCTAAGAAAGTAGCAGAAATGTGCAGAAAGTAGTTTTGAATGCATTTTATTGAAGGGAAACAATATCAGTCTTGAACCTTTTTGGCAGCATAGTGATATATTCTTATATACTGTACAATGAGGAATTCAACTACAAAATACTAGTCTTCTCCCATTTTTTGAACCATTTCCCCATTGGTGTATAAACAACAGCAATAAATAAGAATAAGATAATAGATACAAAACAAAAACGTGAAGAACGTAAATCAATCAACTCTAATTAGCACATGTAGGACAGTATGCAAGTGTGTGTGCATGGACTTTGCAGATGTATTTCTCACATGTGCAGCACATAGTATTGTTTTACAGTCCTTCTTTGCAGGGCAGAATTGGCATCTCCTCCTCTTACCAGCCCCAGCTGCAGCCTCAGGTGGATCAGGACAAGAATCATCCCCCTGAACAGCTTTCACAAGCGCTGCAGAGGCTGCTGTGCGGGGGAGGCACTCCCTTCTTTGAATGTGTGGGGTTACAAGTGCCTTTCCCAGCTGCTCCAGGAACACCCTCCTCTTGTTCCACTTATCAGGCATCCAGGTAGGGTTGATCTTGTTCCATATCACGAAGGCATTGTATGAGGACACATCAATGACGTTATGGAAGATGACCAGTGGCCAGCGGGCAGTCATCCTCCTGCAGCTGTAAGTTCCAATCACCTTGTCCAGGTTGTCCACACCTCCTTTGTTGTGGTTGTAGTCCAGGATGATGGCTGGCTTCCTGTCCTCACGATCACTGATCTCAGTCGTTTTGTGCAGTGTGCTCAGGAGGACCACATTCTTGTTCCTCTTTGGGAGGTAAGAAACTAGAGTGGTGGTGGGGGTGAAGGCAAACTTTGATGAGAAGGCCTCTCTCCCCCTTTTTGCAAGGAGTGCACGCTCGTTGCGAGGAGTGCAGGCTTGCCAACCATTGTGATCTTCCTCTTCAGGAGCTGCTGGCTGAGTTCATAAGAGGTGAAGAAATTGTCACACGTGACATTGTGCCCCCTCAGTCCATCTGTCACATCAAGCACAACCCGCATCCCCTGGTTCTTCTCCGGGCCTCCACTGGTCGGCTTCCCTGTGTAGCTGGATTGTGCGTCACAGGCCACCCATATCTTGATGCCATACTTGGCTGGCTTGCTGGGCATATACTGCCTGAAAGGACAGCGACCTTTTGACAAAAGAGATTACTATCAGTAATTACTATCAGTGTCACAGAAAACAATCACATAAATCAATGATATTACAGCAATACATAATACAATTAACAGTGAAAATCACTTACATTAACAGATGTGTGCACCTCTGAATGGAACCAGTTGCTCATCCACTGTTACTTCAGGCCCAGGGTTGTAGAGGTATGGCAGACGCTCCACCCACTTCTCCCAGACCTCTCTTATGGCCGCCAGTTTGTCTCTCACACGTCTTGCAGGTCTGGACTCACGGTTATCAAATTGTAGCATTCTTGAGAAAGTGTGAAAGACTTTCAGTGGCATCATGGCATGGGAAAATCACCCTTCCACTCTCTGCCTCCCAGAGACTACATGTAGCCTCTCCTCGGGACCTATACACACCCGCTAAGATTAGCAGCCCTATTTAGGCATGCAGGTCAATGTCATCCATCCGTATCCAGTTGTCTCCATATTTACGGAAACCCTCCAAATCTGTCATCTCCAGGATGATTTTTTCGATGGCTGGTGTGATGGACATGTAGAATGTTGAGGCGATGTCCTGGGCATGGGCAACTGCATGTCTTGTGGGCCCTGGGGTCATCCTTAGGCATTTTGTTCTCCCATCCTGTCCTGGTTGTCATATGGTGACAAGGACCATGTTATTTTGCTGTTCTTTGACAAAAATGGCTCTCTTTCAGCTTGGGGGATTTCTTCTTCTTCTGAAGATGATGCATCGTGCTCTGGGTTGTATTCTTCCCCATCTTCTTCTTCAGATACCTCCTCCTCTTCTAAATCATTGTTCTCTTGTTCCTCCTGGACATCTGAAGATGATGCATCGTGCTCTGGGTTGTATTCTTCACCATCTTCTTCTTCAGTTACCTCATCCTCTTCTAAATAATTGTTATCTTGTTCCTCCTGGACATCTGAAAAAATCAGATCTACAACCTGTTGGGCACTGAAACGTGCACTCATTGCTTCAGCAAAGAGAGAACTGGGGGGACTCATCTGCAGTACCTTTTATAGCCTCTGATTGCATTCCCCATTAGTAAACAAGGCTTTCAAGAAATGTACATTTTGTCAGAAATTGTTTATTTGTCTTAAATTGTTTTTATTCTGTCTGTGAACTTGAGTCATGTAGGGGAGATGCTGAACATGTTTTAGTTTTGTCTGAGTTTAATCAGTTGCACACATAATCTCAATTTCTCATTGTGTGTGTCTTTGTGGTTTTTGTGGTGTGTAAATGATTCTATAAAGCTGCCGGTGGTGTACAGCTTTCATTGAAATATGACCAAAGGCGATGTTTCACTTTTTCGAATGAAAAAAGTCATCAAATTTCAAGTTGAAAATATATTATTTCGGGGGTTTTCTCTGCTGTTAATCATAGTGGCGGGTCATTTTTGTCCCTTAAGACAACACAAGGGTTAAATATGCTTGAAAATGTATGGCAGGACCTGAAAATGGTTGTCTAGCATTGATCAACAACATGTTTGACAGAGCCTGAAGAATTTAGAAAAGAATAATGTGCAAATTTACACAATCCAGGGAAGAGACTTCACTCTGATGGTAAGTAAACTAAAGCCACGAAATGAAGTACATCAGACTCATATACAGTCGCTGTTTTATATTTATACTTTGTCATAGTAAAGAAAGTACTGGTGTTGTGTTTTCTAATGTAGTACAGTATATAGTAGAATACAGTTTATGTTTGTGTGTGTGTGTGTGTGTGTGTGCGTGTGTGCGTGTGTGCGTGTGTGTGTGTGTGTGTGTGTGTGCGTGTCAGACGTCACCTGGAGAAATGCCGGAGTTTACTTCCGTCACCTGTTCAATGGAGCGGAAACTCATCACAGATGGCGTGAGCTCTGTCAAAGCCAGCATCAAGCGAGGGAACTTTGAGGCAGCAAGAAAGAAGCTGGGAGACATTTTACACACCTTACAGGTGATTTAAATGGTTTTCATTATCTCCTTTTTTTATTTTTTTATTTTTTTATTTATTTATTCCACCTTTATTTAACCAGGTAGGCAAGTTGAGAACAAGTTTTCATTTACAACTGCGACCTGGCCAAGATAAAGCAAAGCAGTACAACACATACAACAACACAGAGTTACACATGGAGTAAAACAAACATACAGTCAATAATACAGTAGGGGAAAAAACACATCTATATACAATGTGTGCAAATGAGGTAAGATAAGGAACATAAGGCAATAAATAGGCCATGGTGGCAAAGTAACTACAGTATAGCAATTTAACACTGGAATGGTAAATGTGCAGTAGATGAATGTGCAAAGTAAAAATATGGTAGGGGAAGAGGTAGTTGGTTGGGCTATGTACAGGTGCAGTGATCTGTGAGCTGCTCTGACAGCTGGTGCTTGAAACTAGTGAGGGAGATAAGTGTCTCCAGTTTCAACGATTTTTGTAGTTCGTTCCAGTCATTGGCAGCAGAGAACTGGAAGGAAAGGCGGCCAAAAGAGGAATTGGCTTTGGGGGTGGCCAGTGAGATATACCTGCTGGAGCGAGTGCTACAGGTGGGTGCTGCTATGGTTACCAGCGAGCTGAGATAAGGCGGGGCTTTACCTAGCAGGGACTTGTAGATGACCTGGAGCCAGTGGGTCTGGCGACGAGTATGTAGCGAGGGCCAGCCGACTAGAGCATACAGGTCGCAGTGGTGGGTAGTATATGGGGCTTTGGTGACAAAGCGGATGGCACTGTGATAGACTGCATCCAGTTTGCTGAGTAGAGTGTTGGAGGCTATTTTGTAGACGACATCGCCGAAGTCGAGGATCGGCAGGATAGTCAGTTTTACTAGTGCAAGTTTGGCAGCATGAGTGAAGGAGGCTTTGTTGCGAAATAGAAAGCCGATTCTAGATCTAATTTTTGATTGGAGATGTTTAATGTGAGTCTGGAAGGAGAGTTTACAGTCTAGCCAGACACCTAGGTATTTGTAGTTGTCCAC
>QNTS01002937.1:12415-24502 GCA_003317085.1 Hucho hucho
GCTGTCCCTATACATGTCCTTATAGCTGTCCCTATACATGTCCTTATAGCTGTCCCTATACATGTCCTTATAGCTGTCCCTATACATGTCCTTATAGCTGTCCCTATACATGTCCTTATAGCTGTCCCTATACATGTCCTTATAGCTGTCACTATACATGTCCTTATAGCTGTGCCTATATATGTGCCTATCGTTGTTGCTATAGATGTATATATATTTGTGCTTCTGTCTGTCTCTTTGGTTGATCCAGTACCTGTTCCCATGGTAACTCTCCCTATGGATTCAGCTACGGCTATCACAGTATCTGGTCCTACCACTACTGCTAACCAGGCCACTACCACTACAACTGCCACTACCGTTATCCCTGGTCCTAAACCTGCTGATGCTGTTACCCCAGACACTAGTCCTACCACTACCCCTGTCCCTACCACTGCCACCAAGTTATACCTCCTGCTTCTTTTACATGTCCCTGTAACCCTGTCTGTACCCATGTCACTGCCCTTATCACTATCACTATCACTGCTGTTGCCCATCTCCAGTCTGTTATCTCTGTCCCTATCCCTGCTGCTACCGCAAGTCTTAGCACCCCATAAAACATCCCTACTCCTGTTGCTGGTCCTACCACTATCCCTGCTGCTACCGCAAGTCTCAGCAACCCCCATAAAACATCCCTACTCCTGTTGCTGGTCCTACCACTATCCCTGCTGCTACCGCAAGTCTCAGCAACCCCCATAAAACATCCCTACTCCTGTTGCTGGTCCTACCACTATCCCTGCTGCTACCGCAAGTCTCAGCAACCCCCATAAAACATCCCTACTCCTGTTGCTGGTCCTACCACTATCACTGTTGCTAACAATCTCCCTGCCTTTACCACAGACACTATCACTGTCACTACCAGTACCACTATACCTACCACTGCTGCTACCCATAACCTAACCCCTGAAGCTACTATTACTTTTACCCCTGACGCTACCCTGAGCAATACCCCAATCTCTACTGTATTCACTAACGGGTCCCCTGTCATTACCCCTGCCCCTACCACTATCACTGATGCTACCACAGCTATCACCTCTACCTCAACCCATGACAGTATCCCTGCTCCTGCTGGTAGCTCAGACAGCACTACTGATGTCCCTATGATTACCCCTATCACTAGATCTGCCCATTGTCCTACCATTGCCTTTTTCTGTGCTGTAAATATATACACCCCTGCTGCATCCCCTACCCATCCCCATAGTGCTGTCATTACTGCTAACTCTGACCCTCCCTCTGTTCCCATCACTGCCCCTTTCCCTACAGGTATCATTGCTGCTATCACTAGCACTACTGCTACCACTCCCCTGTCCTTACGCCAGCCCTTGTCCTTCCATCAGCCTGCTTAACTTTAGTTTTCCGATTTTACAGAGGATTCCTTATTCTCATAGTGGAAACCTCTATCATCAAGGTTTGTGTTTCCGTTGGTACTCTGCATAGTGTTCGCCATGCAGCAGCATTCTTCATTCTGGGAGATAGTCAGTCCTAACATAAACAATCCCTTGATGTGTTTGAAGCTGTTCAGAGAAAAAAAGAACTGTGAAGAGATGGTAGGCTACATGTTTTAAACCACTTGTGTTTTGTTAGATGGGTAGATATTTAACTGGCTACGTTGTTGTATGTATCCATTCATTGCTAATAACTTATTAACAATACATTTTTTGACAAACAATAATAGTATATACCACTTATTATTTATCAACATTTATAATGGCTTATTAGTGAACATTAATATAAAGTAATACCAATAATTGTTCAACTCACTGTTGGGACGGTCAGCATGAGGTCTGCTTCCATTGGCCTGATTGCCTGAGTCTCCATCCTCCCTCACTAAAGAAAATGTTACATCACAATGCTGTCTTCACAAAGAAAGAACAGTGTTTCTTTTAGCACAATATACACTCCCACAAACATATTTTGTCTGCCCTTAAGTTTTGCTCTATTGTAGTGGGGTAATATTTGATATGTGCATATTATATACAGTACCAGTCAAAAGTTTGGACACACCTACTCATTCCAGGCCTTTTCTTTATTTTTGCTATTTTCTACATTGTAGAATAATAGTGAAGACGTCAAAACTATGAAATAACACATATGGGAAAATGTAGTAACCAAAAAAGTGTTAAACAAATCAAAATAGATTTTTTCAAAGTAGCCACCCTTGCCTTGATGACAGCTTTGCACACTCTTGACATTCTCTCAACCAGCTTCACGAGGAATGCTTTTCCAACAGTCTTGAAGGAGTTCACTCTGCGGTCCAAATCATCACAAACCATCTCAATTGGGTTAGGTTGGGTGATTGTGGAGGCCAGGTCATCTATATTGCAGATTTGAGATTCTTCAAAGTAGCCACCCTTTGCCTTAAGGGGCGGCAGGTAGCCTAGTGGTTAGAGCATGGGCCTGCCGTTCTGCCCCTGAACAAGGCAGTTAACCCACTGTTCCCTGGTAGGCCGTCATTTTAAATAAGAATGTGTTCTTAACTGGCTTGCCTAGTTTAAAAAATAAAAAAAAGGACAGCTTTGCATGCTCTTTGCATTCTCTCAACCAGCTTCATGAGGCAGTCACCCGGAATGCATTTCAATTAACAGGTGTGCCTTGTTAATTTTTGGAATTTCTTTCGTTCTTAATGCGTTTGAGCCAATCAGTTGTGTATAGCAAGATAGGGGTGGTATACAGAAGCCCTATTTGGTAAAAGACCAAGTCCATATTATGGCAAGAACAGCTCAAATATGCAAAGAGAAACGAGAGTCCATCATTACTTGAAGACATGAAGGTCAGTCAATCCGGAAAATGTCAACAACTTTGAAAGTTTCTTCATGTGCAGTCGCAAAAACCAGCAAGCGCTATGATGAAACTGGCTCTCATGAGGACCGCCACAGGAAAGGAAGACGTTCACTAGTGTGAATCAGGCCTTCATGGTCGAATTGCTGCAAAGAAACCACTACTAAAGGACACCAATAAGAAGAAGAGACTTGCTTGGGCAAAGAAACATGAGCAATGGACATTAGACTGGTGGAAATCTGTCCTTTGGTCTGATGAGTCCAAATGTGAGATTTTTGGTTCCAACTGCCGTGTCTTTGTGAGACGCAGAGGAGGTGAACGGATCATCTCCGCATGTGTGGTTACCACCGTGAAGCATGGAGGAGGTGGTGTGATGGTGCTTTGCTGGTGACACTGTTGGGGATTTATTTAGAATTCAAGGCACACTTAACCAGCATGGCTACCATAGCATTCTGCAGCGATACGCCATCCCATCTGGTTTGTGCTTAGTGAGACTATCATCTGTTTTTCAACAGGACAATGACCCAACACACCTCCAGGTTGTGTAAGGGCTATTTGACCAAGAAGGAGAGTGATGGTGCTGCATTAGATGACCTGGCCTCCACAATCACCCAACCTAACCCAATTGAGATGGTTTGTGATGAGTTGGACCGCAGAGTGAACTCCTTCAAGACTGTTGGAAAAGCATTCCTCGTGAAGCTGGTTGAGAGAATGCCAAGAGTGTGCAAAGCTGTCATCAAGGCAAGGGTGGCTACTTTGAAAAAATCTATTTTGATTTGTTTAACACTTGTTTGGTTACTACATGATTCCACCCGTGTTATTTTATAGTTTTGATGTCTTCACTATTATTCTACAATGTAGAAAACTATAAAAATAAAGAAAAACCCTGGAATGAGTAGGTGTGTCCAAACTTTTGACTGGTACTGTATACCTCACATGCAACCCGTAATAAGACTATGTAATTAGACCATTAAATGAATGCCACCGACTCCACAACTCCATAAATAGGCAATTAACATATGTCTGAGAATGGAATACAAAATACAAGGCATAACGCGTCAGTCGCAAAGCATTAACAAGCATTACAAGGCATTATTCTAGGCATGATCAGAGAGGGAGAGAGAAGTCATAGCCTGAAAGGCCATGCCCCAAGTCTCTGGGGTGAAGAGAGAAAGAAAGAGAGTGTCTCTCAGGAACAAAGAGAAAGAGACAATGAATCTAAGACCGTTTTTTATCTGAGTTGTTGACCAAATAGCATCACTGTAAAGTTAACCTCCAATCAGATATCAGACCTACATGATGTAATGACAACAGTAGAGGTGAGACAATGGGGGTTGGAGAGATCAACACAGAGAATGCTGAATTCCTTAGACAACACAGAGGACATTCTTGCATACAGTTGATAAGTCACTTCGGGGGCTGGGCTGCCCTACACTATCATATTTTTGTTATCATTACACACTCAATTCATGTTTTATGATGGAATGCAATTGTCTCTTGTAGAATTTACTTAACATCAGTGGAACTTGATGTGCAACATATTAATTTCTGTAGTAATGAACTGACAAAATTTTGTTCGTTAGGGGTCAAAGCTCATTAGAATAATACCCAGCATGCATTGCAACTGTACATTTGTATAGTTACAGTTGAAGTCGGAAGTTTACATACACCTTAGCCAAATACATTTAAACTCAGTTTTTCACAATTCCTGACATTTAATCCTAGTAAAAATTCCCTGTCTTAGATCAGTTAGGATCACCACTTTATTTTAAGAATGTGAAATGTCAGAATATTAGTAGAGAGAATTATTTATTTCAGCTTTTATTTCTTTCATCACATTCCCAGTGGGTCAGAAGTTTACATACACTCAATTAGTATTTGGTAGCATTGCCTTTAAATTGTTTAACTTGGGTCAAACGTTTTGGGTAGCCTTCCACAAGCTTCCCACAATAAGTTGGGTGAATTTTAACTGAGTCAGGTTTGTAGGCCTCCTTGCTCGCACATGCCTTTTCCGTTCTGTTCCCAAATGTTATATAAGATTGAGATCAGGGCTTTGTGATAGCCACTCCAATACCTTGACTTTGTTGTCCTTAAGCCATTTTGACACAACTTTGGAAGTATTCTTGGGGTCATTGTCCATCTGGAAGACCCAAGCTTTAACTTCCTGACTGATGTCATGAGATGTTGCTTCAATATATCCACATAATTTCCCTTCCTCATGATGCCATCTATTTTGTGAAGTGCACCAGTCCTTCCTGCAGCAAAGCACCCCCACAACATGATACTTCCACCGCCGTGCTTCACGGTTGGGATGGTGTTCTTCGGTTTGCAAGCCTCCCCCTTTTTCCTCCAAACGTAACGATGGTCATTAAGTCCAAACAGTTCTATTTTTGTTTCATCAGACCAGAGGACATTTCTCCAAAAAGTATGATCTTTGTCACCATGTGCAGTTGCAAACCGTAGTCTGGCTTTTTTAGGGCGGTTTTGGAGCAGTGGCTTCTTCCTTGCTGAGCGGCCTTTCAGGTTATGTCGATATAGGACTCCTTTTACTGTGGATATAGATACTTTTGTACCTGTTTCCTCCAGCATCTTCACAAGGTCCTTTGCTGTTATTCTGGGATTGATTTGCACTTTTTGCACCAAACTACGTTCATCTCTAGGAGACAGAACGCGTCTCCTTCCTAAGCGGTATGACGGCTGTGTGGTCCCATGGTGTTTATACTTGTGGACTATTGTTTGTACAGATGAACGTGGTACCTTCAGGCATTTGGAAATTGCTCCCAAGGATGAACCAGACTTGTGGAGGTCTACAATTTTTTTCTGTGGTCTTGGCTGATTTCTTTTGATTTTCCCATGATGTCAAGCAAAGAAGCACTGCGTTTGAAGGTAGTCCTTGAAATACATCCACAGGTACACCTCCAATTGACTCAAATTATGTCAATTAGCCTATCAGAAGCTTCTAAAGCCATGACATCATTTTCTGGAATTTTCCAAGCTGTTTAAAGGCACAGTCAACTTAGTGTATGTAAACGTCTGACCCACTGAAATTGTGATACAGTGAATTATAAGTGAAAAAATCTGTCTGTAAACAATTGTTGGAAAAATGACTTGTGTCATGCACAAAGTAGATGTCCTAACCGACTTGCCAAAACTATAGTTTGTTAACAAGAAATTTGTGGAGTGGTTGAAAAACAACACAATTACAACCACCAAACTGACCGACACAATTACAACCACCAAACTGACCGACACAATTACAACCACCAGACTGACCGACAAAATTACAACCACCAAACTGACCGACACAATTACAACCACCAAACTGACCGACACAATTACAACCACCAAACTGACCGACACAATTACAACCACCAAACTGATTGACACAATTACAACCACCAAACTGATCGACACAATTATAACCACCAAACTGACCGACACAATTACAACCACCAATTTGTTGTAACTGTTTATTCATCATTTAAAAAGGAACAAAACTAATTAGCTGTCTATAACGAAATATAAACCCTTAACAACACCTTAAAAAGTACTTAAATAGTACTTAAATAGTACCCTTAATGTAAAGTGCTATCATGTGCCGACATCACTACACTAGGGTTGGGTTGTTATCTGGTTATACTGCTAATGGTCGACATCACTACACTAGGGTTGGGTTGGTATCTGGTTATACTGGTAACAAAGGAACTTACAAATACCCTGATTTTCGAATAAGGTTGGTACATTAATACAATTCATTATTTCCACGTCTCATAATAAACATAATGTGTTTTTAAAAATCCGTACAGAAATGGTTTGTCGAGATCGGCATGGAAGAACTTGACTGGCCTGCACAGAGCCCTGACCTCAACCCCATCGAACACCTTTGGGATGAATTGAATTGGAACGCCAACTGTGAGCCAGGCTTAATTGCCCAACATCAGTACCCGACCTCACTAATGCTCTTGTGGCTGAATGGAATCAAGTCCCCGCAGAAATGTTCCAACATCTAGTGGAAAGACTTCCCAGAAGAGTGGCTGTTATAGCAGCAATGAGGGGGGGACCAACTATATTAATGTCCATGATTTTGGAATGAGATGTTCAATGAGCAGGTGTCCACATACTATTGGTCATGGGCATTAATAAAGTGCAGTTTCCAATAAAATAAGAATGTTGGAAAGGGTATCATAGGGCTCTGGTCTGAAGTAGTGCACTATATAGGGAATAGGGTGCCATAGGGCTCTGGTCTAAAGTAGTGCACTATATAGGGAATAGGGTGCCATAGGGCTCTGGTCTAATGTAGTGCACTGTATAGGGCAGGGGTATTCAAATCTTACCCTATGAGGTCCGGAGTACTGCTGGTTATCTGTTATACTCATTAATTGGACCCAAGTGTCCCAGGTCTAAATAAGTCCCTGATTGGAGGGGAATAATTAAGATTAGAATTTGATAGATATATTGAATAGGATGCCGTTTGGATAGGGAATAGGATACCATTTGGATAGGGAATAGGATACCGTTTGGATAGGGAATAGGATGCCATTTGGATAGGGAATTGTGTGCCATTTGGATAGGAAATATGATGCCAGTTGGATAGGGAATAGGGTGCCATTTGGATAGGGAATAGGATACCGTTTGGATAGGGAATAGGATGCCATATGGATAGGGAATAGTGTGCCATTTGGATAGGAAATAGGATACCATTTGGATAGGGAATAGGATACCGTTTGGATAGGGAATAGGATGCCAGTTGGATAGGGAATAGGATGCCATTTGGATAGGGAATAGGATACCATTTGGATAGGGAATAGGATACCGTTTGGATAGGGAATAGGATACCGTTTGGATAGGGAATAGGATACCGTTTGGATAGGGAATAGGATGCCATTTGGATAGGGAATAGGATACCATTTGGATAGGGAATAGGATACCGTTTGGATAGGGAATAGGATACCATTTGGATAGGGAATAGGGTGCCATTTGGATAGGGAATAGGATACCATTTGGATAGGGAATAGGATACCATTTGGATAGGGAATAGGATACCATTTGGATAGGGAATAGAGTGCCAGTTGGATAGGGAATAGGATACCATTTGGATAGGGAATAGGTTGCCATTAGAAACTCTGTATAAATGTAGATCAGAAGAAAGAGCTCCACCTGCTGGTGCATGGTAGCATAGTCTGCACAGTGCTGTGCCTGGCAGAGGGGCAGGGCCTGGAACTCCTCTAGAGCCTCAGCTCTCCGTTACCTGAGATGTTCCACACATACCCACTGGGGTCTACAACCTGGGTGGTCTCCACCTGGACACACGCGCACGGACATATAAACACACAAACACACGACTGGGACGGACATACAATGAGTGTACAAAACATTTTGAACACCTGCTCTTTCCATGACATAGACTGATCAGGTGAATCCAGGTGAAAGCTATGATCCCTTATTCATGTCACCTGTGTGTATCAAGAATGGTCCATCACCCAAAGGACATCCAGACAACTTGACACAACTGTGGGAAGCATTGTAGTCAACATGGGCCAGCATCCCTGTGGAACGCTTTGGACACCTTGTAGAGTCCATGCCCTGAAGAAATGAGGCTGTTCTGAGGGCAAAAGGGGGGGTGCAACTCAATATTAGGAAGGTGTTCTTAATGTTTTGAACACTCAGTTTATAATATAAATAAACATATTGTAAGGAACAGAGAGACAAGGAAGTGAACCAGGGTTGTTGGCATGAAAGTTGAACACCCTAGGCATCGAGCCAATAGGGTCAAAAAGGTTCATATTAGCAAGGATTGCTACACCATATTAAATACTACATTTATTTATTATGTTTATTTGGACAGGGACAATGTACAACAAAATCATCAACATGAATCTCCTTAGAAGTGAGAAGGAATATGTTGCACCAGATTTAGCTAACAGATCATTTACATCTGCAGTCCCCGAGCGGTGAACATGTAAACATGAAATAAATATGTATAAAACAGTTATGTCCAACCCTGCAATGAACCCGTCTACCTCCTGCTGAGCAGGTCCCGAGGCCAAGGAGGGATATCACGAGTTAGGACCACGCCTCATGGAGAGGGAAGGGCCTTGGTCATCAGACTGTACCTGAGTGGCGGTGATGGCAGGGGGTCCGACAGGCAGTGGTGTAAAGTACTTAAGGAAAAATACTGTAATGTACTACTTAAGTAGTTTTTTGGGAGTATCTGTACTTTACTATAATATTAATGTTTTTTGACAACTTTTACTTCACTACATTCCTAAATAAAAGAATGTACTTTTTACTCCTGACACCCAAAAGAACTCGTTACATTTTGAATGATTAGCAGGACAGGAAAATGGTCCAATTCACACACTTATCAAGAGGACATTCCTGGTCATCACTACTGCCTCTGATCTGGCGGACTCACTAAACACAAATGCTTAGTTTGTAAATTATGTCTGAGAGCATGAAAATTGTGCCTATTGGTTTGCTTAATGTAAGTAATTAGAAATTATTCATACATTTACTTTTGATACTTAAGTATATTTAAAACCAAATACTTTTTGACTTTTACTCAAGTAGTATTTTACTGGGTGACTAACTTTTACTTGAGTCATTTTCTATTAACCTCTTGGGGATAATTAAGGAGCGCTGGGGCGCTAGCGCCCCGTTCCCAACACTACCCGGTGAAATGTAAGGCGCCAAATTCAAAATCCAAAAGTGGAATTATTAAACATTCATCAATATACAAGTGTTGCATAGTCATCAAAAGCTCTGCTTCTTGGCAATATCACAGCGTTGTCAGATTTCAAAAAGGCTTTACGGCGAAGGCACAACATTTGATTGTTTGAGGATAGCATCTCTAATATTTATGCATTAGCATAAATTCATATCCAGCGCGGGTCACACAAAACCCATATAAGAGCTAAAATAAATCACTTACCTTTCGAAGAACTTCTGCTGAGGTCTTCCCAAGTGTCCAACGAAGACATCCAATGGTTCTTTTGTTAGAAAAAGTCATTTATTATATCCATAAATCTCGCCCATTGAACCATTGAACCGTGAAGAGAATGCGTTCAAATTATACCTATCAACTTTGTCCAAACAAATCAAACATAATTTATAATGTATCCTTAGGTACACTTTTATGTATATTTACTATAATATTTCAACCGGACGATAACACGAAAGATAGGAAAGGAAAAAAAAAAACACAGAGCGCGCGAGACCGTGAACGCGCATGGCATTCTATTGAGTTCCGGGGTCCACTTCTAAATTCTTCTTCTATTCATTTCTAATTCAACCTAACGTCATGTAACCCTGTCTAAAGACTGTTGACATCCAGTGGAAGCCATAGGTACTGCAGTCTGAGTCCTAGATAACATTGAATCCCATAGGCAGCCAGGAGAATAAGGTCATCTAAAAAAAACTGCAAATCCGGATGGATTTTCCTCGGGTTTTCGCCTGCTATATCAGTTCTGTTATACTCACAGACATTACCAGTCTCAGATAATTTTGTTTTGGCCGTTGAGATTACATCATACATTAAGCCAGATATAAGATGAATTGTTTCCCAGACCAAATCACTAGTTATAACAGATGGATTGTTTCCCAGACCAAATCACTGGTTCTAACAGATGGATTGATTCCCAGACCAAATCACTGGTTCTAACAGATGGATTGTTTCCCAGACCAAATCACTAGTTATAACAGATTCATTGTTTCCCAGACCAAATCACTAGTTATAACAGATGGATTGTTTCCCAGACCAAATCACTAGTTATAACAGATGAATTGATTCCCAGACCAAATCACTGGTTCTAACAGATGAATTGTTTCCCAGACCAAATCACTAGTTATAACAGATTCATTGTTTCCCAGACCAAATCACTAGTTATAACAGATTCATTGTTTCCCAGACCAAATCACTAGTTATAACAGATGAATTGTTTCCCAGACCAAATCACTAGTTATAACAGATGGATTGTTTCCCAGACCAAATCACTAGTTATAACAGATGAATTGTTTCCCAGACCAAATCACTAGTTATAACAGATGAATTGTTTCCCAGACCAAATCACTGGTTATAACAGATTAATTGATTCCCAGACCAAATCACTGGTTATAACAGATGAATTGTTTCCCAGACCAAATCACTAGTTATAACAGATTCATTGTTTCCCAGACCAAATCACTAGTTATAACAGATTCATTGTTTCCCAGACCAAATCACTAGTTATAACAGATGAATTGTTTCACAGACCAAATCACTAGTTATAAGATTCATTGTTTCCCAGACCAAATCACTGGTTATAACAGATGAATTGTTTCCCAGACCAAATCACCAGTTTATAACAGATTCATTGTTTCCCAGACCAAATCACTAGTTATAACAGATTCATTGTTTCCCAGACCAAATCACTAGTTATAACAGATTCATTGTTTCCCAGACCAAATCACTAATATCACTATCGTTCTGCCCCTGAACAAGGTAAGAATCTGTTGTATTTCTCTGAACAAGGCAGTTAACCCACTGTTCCTAGGCTGTCATTGTAAATAACAATGTGTTCTTAACTGACTTGCCTAGTTAAATGAAGGTTAAAAATATACAAATAAATAAACATTGTAAATATATCCCTGTTCTTGTCTAACTCTACACAGGTCTGTAATGCCCCATCCAGATCAAGAGTTCCTATTAAATTAGTTCTATATGTAATTCAATCCTCCATACTGGCTTTGGTACATGTTTAGGGAAAGGGTCAGTTGTACAACCGAATGCATTCAACTGAAATATGTCTTCCACATTTAACCCAACCCCTCTGAATCAGAGAGGTGCAGAGGGCTGCCTAAATCGACATCCACGTCTTGCCTTGCTCAGGGGCAGAACAACAGATTTTTACCTTGTCAGCTCGGGGATTCGATCCAGCAACATTTCGGTTACTGTCCCAATGCTCTAACCACTAGGCTACCTGCCACCCCATTTAGTAATAGTAGTACTTTTATTAAATTAATCCTGTGATTTCCCCTGTCCTGTTCATAGTGTTGTAATTTGGTTTTGTATGTTGTTTAAATCAATGTAAAAATACAGTGGGGAAAAAAAGTATTTAGTCAGCCACCAATTGTGCAAGTTCTCTCACTTAAAAAGATGAGAGAGGCCTGTAATTTTCATCATAGGTACACTTCAACTATGACAGACAAAATGAGGAAAAAAAATCCAGAAAATCACATTGTAGGATTTTTAATGAATTTATTAGCAAATTATGGTGGAAAATAAGTATTTGGTCA
>QNTS01002937.1:66511-80994 GCA_003317085.1 Hucho hucho
AACCCCTGACCTCCAGCAGGTAGAGGTATCTGTTGAACTGGGCTCTAACCCCTGACCACTTACCTCCTGCAGGTAGAAGTATCTGTTGAACTGGGCTCTAACCCCTGACCACTTACCTCCTGCAGGTAGAAGTATCTGTTGAACTGGGCTCTAACCCCTGACCACTTACCTCCTGCAGGTAGAAGTATCTGTTGAACTGAGCTCTAACCCCTGACCACTTACCTCCAGCAGGTAGAAGTATCTGTTGAACTGGGCTCTAACCCCTGACCACTTACCTCCAGCAGGTAGAAGTATCTGTTGAACTGAGCACTCTTGGTGTCCTCCAGTCCTTTCAGCTGGCGAGTGATGAACATGAAGATGTCCTGAAAATAACAACCACGAACACACAACCAGCAACCATTAGAAGCAGTCTACAGACCAAACACGGGTGTGTTACTTTAGGCTCACTAACTGTAGATGAAGACAGAGTGAAGGGTCTAGGCTAGCCTTATTGTCTGTGGCGATCTCTGGAAAAAAAATTCAAATAGGCTGCGTTGAGGAACTATTGTCATTCTCAATGGATGTAAAAACAGACTTTGTTTACTGGCTGTTTAAGGTGAGGAAAAACATTATTTGAGAAGCTACACAGTGATGGTGAGTTAAGACAATCAGAAACGGTATCAGATCCCCATATGGACACATTTATAGGCCTACATTAAGGCCATGTAGACTAGTCCTACTTCTATATGTGTAATCAAGTGCATGTCCTTACTCAAGATTGACAGGAGCGTTCCGAACAAAAAAGTCAACGAATAAACTGACAACTGGTTAATGGAATGAAATAAACCGAAACTTTTTTCCTCACAAGTGTAGCCTACAATAAAACAACTTGTCCACTCCTACAATGACAACGGTAAGACTGTAATAATAATATATTAAATGCATTAAATTAACATTGTAGATGAGAAATGATGGGATTTAACAGTAAATGTACGACTGGTGTGCCATCCCTGCGGATTCCACAATGGATTAGTCCATCATTTTTTTTAACATATATATTTGCGCCACTGCTCGACTAAATAAGTCGACCAGCCGACTAAAATGTGGTCAGCCCTAGTGTCACAATTCAGGCTCGAGCTCCCGAGTGGCGCAGCGGTCTAAGTCACTGCATCTCAGTGCAAGAGGCATCACTCTGGTTCAAATCCAGGCTGAATCACATCCTTCGTCCGGGTTTAGCTGGTGTAGGCCGTCATTGTAAATAAGAATTTGTTTTTAACCAACTTGCCTAGTTGAAAAAAGGTTACACATCATACTCCTCATAGCGTGCTCTAACACATGGAGTATGCATAGATTCTGAAATACACATTAATTTATTCAACATAAAATATTATCTCAAAATGACCCTTTAGATTTTGCTTATTTTATGTATTATTTATATATATTTTTTACATATTGGTTATAACTATATACTCTTCAAACACATAACATTTCCAGAGTGGCTTTCTAGGACTTTTAATGATATGACCCTTTTTATACACAGAAATTGACACTATAGGTCATTAACCAATCACAGCACTCCTTTAGGATTGCACATTCAGCAAGTCACCAGCAGATGGAGTACCCTTTGAATCCATTTTCCCATTCACTGTGTTGGTGGTGTGCGAAACATGTATCATAACTTCAGAATTAGCAGAGAGCCCACTCTGGAAATGTGATGTACTTGTAGAGAATATTGTTACAAACAACATGTCGTAAAATGAACAAAATCAATAAGGGTAGTTTGGAGATATATTTGTAATATTGAATAAATGAATGTTTAAAAATATATATATAATAATGTGTATCTATGCATTCTCCATTTGTTACAGCACACTATGAGGAGTATAATGACAGCAAGATGTTGTCTGTATCATGTACGGTTCACAGCTCACAGGAATGTATAGGTCTAAAAAGGACCTAAAGGGTTTGTGATACAAATGTGAAAAGCATGTCAAACATCCTTCCTCCCAATTAAGTTTCTACGTGAAAATTGCCAGAACAATCGACACCAAAAATATTTTTTTATCCCGCTGACATGGAATTGTCCTAGTTATATAGAGGTTGACCTTCAGTTTGTCAGGTGATGTGTAGGGAGGTTGACCTTCAGTTTGTCAGGTGATGTGTAGGGAGGTTGACCTTCAGTTTGTCAGGTGATGTGTAGGGAGGTTGACCTTCAGTTTATCAGGTGGTGTGTAGGAGGTTGACCTTCGGTTTATCAGGTGGTGTGTAGGAGGTTGACCTTCAGTTTATCAGGTGATGTGTATGGAGAATTTACCTTCAGTTTATCAGGTGATGTGTAGGGGGCCTCTGGGGCGTAGATCCTGAAGATGTCGGCCAAGCAGCAGGCCACTAGGAGGCGAACGTCCTTGTCAGGGTGCTTCAGGAAGAAGTCAGACGCCAGATGGAGAGCCAGGTTAAGGTACAACTCCTTCTCCTCCTCACTGTCTTGATCCATGTCCATGAATGTTTTCACCACCATCTACAAAGAGAGAGAGAGAGAGAGAGGTTGATTCACTGATTGACTGACAGGTTGAGGTAAAGCTCCTTCTCTTCCTCCCCGTCTTGATCCATGTCCATCTTCACCACCATCACACATCAATCAATCAGGTAGTCAAACAATAAAATCACAGTCAATCTTTACTATCCTGTATAAGGGCTTCTTTTCCATGGTCTGTCAAGCATGGGCCACAAATTCTACAGTTTAAAAAAAATAAAAAATAAAGAAGAGGTCCAAGAACACATCCTTGCGGGACTCAAGGAGTATACTACACAGTATAATAATAATAATAATGATTTAGGGCTATAGCAGGGATGTTCAATTGCCAGAACACTTGTTTTTTTTTACTTCCCCTTAGTAGCTAATTGCACTCATCTCGTGTCCCAGGTCTGAATTAGTCCCTGATTAGAAGGAGATGAAAACCAAAAGTGTTTAGGCCTCACAGGAGCAGAATTGAACAGTCCTGGCTATAGGGCTGTGGTAGGGCTAATAAAGAGACATTACTGACCTTGAGTCGGCGGACCATCTCCTCCTTGGAGATGTTGCTGGAGATCTCCTTGACCCCCGGAGGGTAGGTGATCTTCCCATCGGCCGCTCGAGACTTAGAGTGAGCCATACTCCCAGCTCAGTACTCCTACACAGAGACAGAGAGAGACACACACAGAGACTTAGAGAGCCATACTCCCAGATCAGTACTCCTACACAGAGACAGAGAGACACAGAGACTTAGAGAGAGAGCCAAACTCCCAGATCAGTACTCCTACACAGAGACAGAGAGACACAGAGACTTAGAGAGAGAGCCAAACTCCCAGATCAGTACTCCTACAGTGTAAGGATGCTAACAGTTAACTGTTAATCAGTTAACAACCAAAAATATATTTAACGGGTCATGCATACCAGTCTATAGGTAAATTTGCATAATTTAGTGGAATTAAATTGGTGTGTATTTTCTTTAGTCGTCATGCATCTTATTTACCCACGTGCACAGCATACAGAACATAGTTTGAGGAACGGAATAGCCTATCACCTGTCAGACAGCGCGATAGCAGCTCCTCAAAGCACTGGTCCTGGGAGTGAAAACATGTGCTTTTAAGCCCAGTCATTGCGCAACAAATAACAATTCTAAATGGGATCGCATGTTAGAAATTGTTGATGACGTGAGTCACGACAAAGAATAGCTACTTTTAGTTCTCAATCTCAAATCGTAATTAAAGCATGCTTCCCAATCGCCATTCCAGTGCATAGGATATAGTCCAGGGTAGGCAGGCTTTCAGCACTTCACCCAACACCTTTACAATGTGAGGTTGAGGCAGTAGAAATGTTTAAAACCTGAACAATTCACTTTACCTCAAATAATGAGACATGTCTTACCTTGCTTCAAAATTAGTCTTTACTATCCATAGAAACCTGGAGGCAATTATTTTATAAAGACTTCCTGATGCCATTAACCAGCCTTTCTCTCCTGTTCTATTGGTTTTCATATCAACTTTCTTTCGTTGTCCAGAAGCCAAATGCACAATCCTAGTCAAATTAGCAACACATCCTAGTGATATCAGCACCACATCCTAGTGATATCAGCACCACATCCTAGTGATACTAGCAACACATCCTAGTGATATCATGATATCAGCAACACATCCTAGTGATATCAGCACCACATCCTAGTGATTTCAGCACCACATCCTAGTGATTTCAGCACCACATCCTAGTGATTTCAGCACCACATCCTAGTGATTTCAGCACCACATCCTAGTGATTTCAGCACCACATCCTAGTGATTTCAGCACCACATCCGAGTGATACTAGCAACACATCCTAGTGATACTAGCAACACATCCTAGTGATATCAGCAACAGTGATATGGGGCGGCAGGGTAGCCTAGTGGTTAGCATTGGACTAGTAACCGAAAGGTGGCAAGTTCAAATCCCTGAGCTGACAAGGTACAAATCTGTCGTTCTGCCCCTGAACAGGCAGTTAACCCACTGTTCCTAGGCCGTCATTGAAAATAAGAATCTGTTCTTAACTGACTTGCCTAGTTAAATAAAGGTATAATAAATACAAATAATAATAAATGAATAAAGAAAGAAAAAAAAATATTAGCAACACATCCTAGTTGTTGCTGGTAGAAAGAAAGGTGAATCTTAAGGTTAACGAAAATGTTCATCTCTGTCACATACGGAACCGCTCACATTAGGTGCTCTGTTTAGAACTGTGTTTTCAGGTGTCTTATTAGCTTCTTCATTAAAAGGAGCTGCATGTTCAATAATAGGCTATAGTGGCTGGCAGCAGGTGGTAGCCTAGTGCTTAGAGCGTTGGACTAGTAACCGAAAGGTTGCTGGATCGAAATCTCCGAGCTGACAAGGTAAAAATCTGTTGTTCTGCCCCTGAACAAGGCAGTTAACCCACTGTTCCCCGGTAGGCCGTCATTGTAAATAAGAATTTGTTCTTAACTGACTTACCTAGTTAAATAAAAGGTTACATTTAAAAATATAGTCTTGACTGTAAGACGATAGGGTTTCTGTTGCATGGTTCCATAAAAATATCCGCTCCTTGTATGCATGCATAGTATTTTTTTTTCATCCTGTTTCCATTGATCATCCATGAGATGTTTCTACAACTTGATTGGAGTCCACCTGTGGTAAATTCAATTTATTGGACATGATTATGAAAGGCACACACGTGTCTATATAAGGTCCCACAGTTGACAGTGCATGTCAGAGCAAAAACCAAGCCATGAGGTCGAAAGAATTATACGTTGAGCTCCAAGACAGGATTGTGTCGAGGCACAGGATTGTGTCGAGGCACCCTTCCCTTCTCGAGGCACCCTTCCCTTCTCAAGGCACCCTTCCCTTCTTGAAGGTCCCCAAGAACACAGTGGCCTCCGTCATTCTTAAATTGACCAAGTTTGGAACCCCCAAGACTCTTCCTAGAGCTTGCCGCCCAGCCAAACGGAGCAATCAGGGAGAAGGGCCTTGGTCAGGGAGGTGACTAAGAACCAGTTCCTCTGTGGAGATGGGAGAACCTTCCAGAAGAACAACCATCTCTGCAGCACTCCACCAATCAGGCCTTTAAGGTAGAGTGGCCAGATGGAAGCCACTCCTCAGTAAAAGGCATCAGACAACCCGCATGGAGTTTGCCAAAAGGCACCTAAAGACTCCCAGACCATGAGAAACAAGACTCTCTGGTTTGATGAAACTAAGATTGAACTCAATGGCCTGAATGCCAAGCGTCACATTTGGAGGAAACCTGGCACCACCCCTACGATGAAGCATGGTGGTGGCAGCATCATGCTGTGGGGATGTTTTTCAGCGGCGGGGGCTGGGAGACTAGTCGGGATACAAAGTACATAGAGATCCTTGATGAAAACCTGCTCCAGAGCGCTCAAGACCTAAGTCTGGGGCCAAGGTGCACCTTCCAACAGGTCAACTAAGCACACAGCCAATAAAACGCAGGAGTGGCTTCAAGACAAGTCTCTGACTTGCTTCGTCATTAATGGGTATTATGTGTAGATTGAGAGGAAAAAACTATTTAATCCATTTTAGAATAAGGCTTTAACGTAACAAAATGTGGAAAAAGTCAAGGGGTCTGAATACTTTCCGAATGCACTGTATGAAAATCATAACTGGCATAGAGATCAGTAGAAAAGGTAAGATAAATTGGTATTCCACATGAGAAAGGTTGTCGACCTATTACCAGGAAGTTCAGGACAGTGACGATGGCAGAATCTGCGAAGGCCAGATGGAGCGGGAGGAGGATGGTTGGGTCAGGTTAGGTTTGTTTTCTTCCGGTTTTCTTGATCTCTTGCTCCCTCTAGTCATTGTCGTCTTATTTCATCAAACAGTGTGCTTAAAGCATCAGACAAGTTCAACGCATATATAGTTGATTTTGATAAAACACATAGGGTGTTTCTATATGGAAAAAGGCACGTTTTAAAATGTCTACCAATCGATTGGTCGAAAGTACAGACGACTTTCGGTTAACCAATATTTTTGGGGGTCGGGGACATCCCTAGAAGAATGTGATTGTTTCTCTTGAGTTGTAATCGTCTATATTTGTATGACGTTGTATTTATAAAATGTGTACAGGGCTACTTGTAGAAGAGATCTTGGTCTCAATGGGACTCTGTGTTAAAATAAAGGGGATATAAAAATTCAAAACAAGATCAGGTGTTTCCCCTAAGATTTTTTAGAGTAGTGGCAACGATCAAAATTAATATAGGGGAAACCCTGGCACTGAACTCCGGTTTCTAATGTTTGCGTGGAGAGACCGGAAAATGAAAGCACATTTCAAACTGGCTAAAGGCCTAACCAATCCTATAAGCCACCAAGGACTAGAGGAAACATGACATCATACAGCATAGCATCAAGCTTGGAGAGTCTCTGAAATATTGAACGAGGTAGGCTATTCTGAGTGACTGAGGTAATGGTACTTCGGACCACGGCTGCATCCCAAACCGCATTCCCTATAACGCCCATAGGGTCGGGTCTAAAGTAGTGCTCTATATAGGGAATAGGGTGCCATAGGGCCCTGGTCTAAAGTAGTGCACTATTTAGGGAATAGGGCTCTGGTCTAAAGTAGCGCACTATATAGGAAATAGGGTGCCATAGGGTCTGGTCAAAAGTAATACACTATATAGGGAATAGGGTGCTATAGGGCCCTGGTCTAAAGTAGTGCACTATTTAGGGAATAGGGCTCTGGTCTAAAGTAGCGCACTATATAGGAAATGGGGTGCCATGGGGCTCTGGTCAAAAGTAGTGCACTATATAGGGAATAGGGTGCCATTTTAGATGCAGGCCATGTGTCTAGGACTATAGTGCTCACCAGAGAATCTCTCTCTCTCTCTCTCCGGAAGAGAGAAAGAACACATTTCAACCAATCCAATAAACCACAAACGCAAAGAGAAAATACACTGTCATACAAAATGCCATGCTCGGAGAGCCAGTGAAATATTGAACCAGGTAGGCTATTCGGAGTGTGAGGTAATGGTATTTTGGACAGTGTGTATAGGCTGGTAGTGCTCGCCAGAAAATCCCTGTCCTCTTTCACGCTCCCATTCCATTATCAAGTCTAGGGGTGTAAACGGTAAAACGTTTAAACGAAATTGGTATCCTTAACGTAAAGAAAAATGTATATCGGAAAACGTTATTATATTTTTGGGGGGGCTCGCATGCTCTCTCTTTACTAATGATGCGAGGAGTGAGTGTTCAGTCTTCGGTCTGCTTCGTGTAGAATATCCTAGCCTATTCATTGATGATAGGAGCTGCTTTACTTAAGTTGTGAGACATTGCAAGCCAAGAAATTGCTCAATACAGCATCCCATTGTGAGATACAGCTTTTGATTGCCAATAGATAGGCCTATTGCACGGTGGCCGACCTGCCAATACTGTGTCCCTCCCCTCTCTCTCCATCCCTCGCTAGCTCGCTATGAAAGATTTATAAAAAAATATATTTTTATTTAACCTTTATTTAACCAGGTAGGCAAATTGAGAACAAGTTCTCATTTACAACTGCGACCTGGCCAAGATAAAGCAAAGCAGTTCAACACATACAACAACGCAGAGTTACACATTGGAGAAACGAATCTATATACAATGTGTGCAAATTAGGTAAGATAAGGAACGTAAGGCAATAAATAGGCCATGGTGGCGAAGTAATTACAGTATAGCAATTAAACACTGGAATGGTAGTTGTGCAGTAGATGAATGTGCAAAGTAAAAATACTGGGGTGCAAAGGAGCAAGATAAATAAATGACTACGGTAAGGGATGAGGTAGTTGGTTGGACTACGTACAGGTGCAGTGATCTGTGAGCTGCTCTGACAGCTGGTGCTTAAAGCTAGTGAGGGAGATAAGTGTCTCCAGATTCAGTGATGTTGGTAGTTCGTTCCAGTCATTGGCAGCAGAGAACAGTAAGGAAAGGCGGCCAAAGGAGGAATTGGCTTTGGGGGTGACCAGTGAGATATACCTGCTGGAGCGCGTGCTACGGGTGGGTGCTGCTATGGTTACCAGCGAGCTGAGATAAGGCGGGGCTTTACCTAGCAGGGACTTGTAGATGACCTGGAGCCAGTGGGTCTGGCGATGAGTATGTAGCGAGGGCCAGCCGACTAGAGCATACAGGTCGCAGCGGTGGGTGGTGTAAGGGGCTTTGGTGACAAAGCGGATGGCAATGTGATAGACTGCATCCAGTTTACTGAGTAGAGTATTGGAAGCTGTTTTGTAGATGACATCGAAGTCAAGGATCGGTAGGATAGTCAGTTTTACTAGTGCAAGTTTGGCAGCTTGAGTGAAGGAAGCTTTGTTGCGAAATAGAAAGCCGATTCTAGATTTGATTTTGGATTGGAGATGTTTAATGTGAGTCTGGAAGGAGAGGTTACAGTCTAGCCAGACACCTAGCTATTTGTAGTTGTCCACATATTCTAGGTCAGAGCCGTCCAGGGTAGTGATGCTAGTCGGGCGGGCGGGTGCAGGCAGCGAACGGTTGAAAAGCATGCATTTGGTTTTACTAGCGTTTAAGAGCAGTTGGAAGCCACGGAAGGAGTGTTGTATGGAATTGAAGCTCGTTTGGAGGTTAGTTAACACCGTGTCCAAATAAGGGCCAGAAGTATACAGAATGGTGTTGTCTGCATAGAGGTGGATCAGAGTGTGTGTGTTGCAGCAAGAGCGACATCATTGATGTATACAGAGAAGAGAGTCGGCCCAAGAATTGAACCCTGTGGCACCCCCATAGAGACTGCCAGAGGCCCGGACAACAGGCCCCCGATTTAACACACTGAACTCTGTCTGCAAAGTAGTTGGTGAACCAGGCGAGGCAATCATTAGAGAAACCAAGGATGTTGAGTCTGCCGATAAGGATGTGGTGATTGACAGAGTCGAAAGCCTTGGCCAGGTCAATAGACGGCTGCACAGTAATGTCTCTTATCGATGGTGGAAACCGGATTGCACAGCGGAGAAGGTACGGTGGGATTCGAAGTGGTCAATGATCTGTTTATTAACTAGGCTTTCGAAGACTTTAGAGAGGCAGGGCAGGATGGATATAGGTCTATAGCAATTTGGGTCTAGGGTTTCACCTCCTTTGAAGTGGGGGATGACCGCGGCTTTCCATCTTTAGGGATCTCGTACGACACGAAAGAGAGGTTGAGCAGACTGGTAATAGAAGTTGCAACAATGGCGGCGGATAGTTTTAGAAAGAGAGGGTCCAGATTGTCAAGTCCAGCTGATTTGTACGGGTCCAGGTGTTGCAGCTCTTTCAGAACATCTTCTACCTGGATTTGGGTGAAGGAAAAGCTGGGGAGGCTCGGACAAGTAGCTGCGGAGCTGTTGGCCGTGGTTGGGTTGGCCAGGAGGAAAGCATGGCCAGCCGTAGAGAAATGTTTGTTGAAATTTTGGATTATCATGGATTTATCGGTGGTGACGCGATAAAAGATCTGATAAATGATCCGATAAAAGATCCGATTGTTTGCATTCTCAAAAGTACGGCAACTAATCAGTCTCCCCAAATACTACATCGTAGGAGTCGATTCCTAGCGGAAGATGCGTTTTCTTTTTACTAAATGTCTCGGTAAGTCACGGTATTTAACAAACTTTAAAGTACTTTTTTAGGAGAGTGATCTGCACGCAGGCAGCTCGAGATTATTTGATTAACAGTTCTGGTGATGGACGTTAGTCCCACTTCCAAAGCAGCATTCCTTCAGACTAGTAAAATGCCCGTTAAGTGGCGCTTCGAAACTATCGCCAGAGGTTTCGTGTCGGAATATAAAAAGCCGTAGCGTACCCATAGTGAAATGACGTCATTGTCCGGCCATAGTGAAATGACGTCATTGTCCGGCCATAGTGAAATGACGTCATTGTCCGGCCATAGTGAAATGACGTCATTGTCCGGCCATAGTGAAATGACGTCATTGTCCGGCCATAGTGAAATGACGTCATTGTCCGGCCATAGTGAAATGACGTCATTGTCCGGCCATAGTGAAATAACGTCATTTTCATTACCGTTTACTCCGGGGTGCGTGGATTATGCAGGACAGTCATATTTCCCACAGTATAACTGCATCAGTTATACTTTACCGGTTAGCCTAAATCCAGTTAGTTATACTTTACCGGTTAGCCTAAATCCAGTTAGTTATACTTTACCGGTTAGCCTAAATCCAGTTAGTTATACTTTACCGGTTAGCCTAAATCCAGTTAGTTATACTTTACCGGTTAGCCTAAATCCAGTTAGTTATACTTTACCGGTTAGCCTAAATCCAGTTAGCTATACTTTACCGGTTAGCCTAAATCCAGTTAGCTATACTTTACTGTTAGCCTATATCTTACCACCACACCATACACCCCAGCAGCCAAAATACCACCAACGTAAACAGAAATATGCTGCTGCCCTGAAATTTTAACCACAACCACCCCCTGCTTCAACATGGTAGTGCAACACACACACACACACACGCTCTCAGACACACAAAACACACTCAGACTGCCAGACTGTACCATCTCTGACCTCGTTTCAACCCGCAGCTGCTGCCAGAGAAGAACCCAATCCCTTATCAGCCTAGAGCAGAGCAGGGGTGAGGGGTGTACTCAGCAACTTAGACCAGGGGTGTGTTCGGTCAATGTACTGAAACACACAGAATGCTGCAGATAGAAATGTTACGTATAGAGTTGAAATGATTCCGTATTCTACAGGAATCTGATATATTCTACACAATATTCATTTAGTCAACGAAAATAGTGCCAGAAATATTTGTCAAACCCTTATTTTTCAGCGGCAATTGACGAGATGATAACTGACTAAATAGACCCAGAAAAAACTAACTAAACGAAAAAGATTTTTAACTTCAGTTGATGGAAAACGAGACGCGATGATGCCGCTACATATCAGGATATAATTTTCAGCGATATATGGTATCGTTTTGACAGTATTATATTTGCACTCGTTGGCTGTACATGAACCAAAACTGCAGTGTTTATTTTTTTGAGAACGACCAATATGGATATTTTTTAGGGATGATGCAGATACCGATTTTTGGGGGTCAAGAAGGTAGATGGACGTTATTTTAACCCGATATTCAATATCATTAAATTAGAAAATTTCCTAGAGACGGCCATGTGTACATTAATGCATCCATTTTAAAATCAATCAATACATTTGACTTAGTTTTTACTACATAGCGGTAATACATGTATTTGAACTGTAAATCTCTTGATAACCTGGGAAAATCAAGATGACATAGGCCTACACACAATACAGGTGAACGCATATTCAATAGGAGTGTGTGCACTGACGTGATTGATCTTGTTTTAGCTGATCAGTGGAGTCTACGGTGCTACAGGTAACAAACATCTGTCTTTCACTTGGGACTTCCATCAGCCTACTGATCAACAACATTTACATAGAAGCATCAGTCCTGCTGATCTGTATGGATGGACATCATGTAGGCACTGCTGTTAGCTGGACCATATAGAATAACATCTATTCAATGCAAAATGGGTCCAACTGAACGTCATGACTTGTGATCACAGACGCTTATGAAACCAGTATTTATTTGTCATTTTCCATGATCAGGATTCTTTTATTTCTTTCAGATGTCAGGACGCATCTCTAAACAACTAAACTGCCAGGACGACATTTGATTGGCTAGTTCAGCTTTCTGTCAAGAAATGGGTGTGTTGTAACTTGATCCTACTGCTACGACTGGATAGAGCAAGGCTCTAACTCGGCTCCCATTCACATCGGTCTCCATTGCTCATATCGCTTGGTGCTGTTTACTGCTACTATTAGAGCTAGATCAAAGGCGGTAACATTTGCTACTAAAGAACACATGTGCATAATATCTAACAAGGAGAGTGAGGGTAGGGAAAAAGATGAAACGACAATGCATGTTCTACATTTAAACTCAGTTTCTCACAATTCCTGACATTTAATCCTAGCAAAGATTCCCTGTCTTAGGTCAGTTAGGATCACCACTTTATTTTAAGAATGTGAAATGTCAGAATAATAGTAGAGAGAATGATTTATTTCAGTTTTAATTTCTTTCATCACATTCCCAGTAGGTCAGAAGTTTACATACACTCAATTAGTATTTGGTAGCATTGCCTTTAAATTGTTTAACTTGGGTCAAACGTTTCAGGTAGCCTTCCACAAGCTTCCCACAATAAATTGGGTGAATTTTGGCCCATTCCTCCTGACAGAGCTGGTGTAACTGAGTCCAGTTTGTATGCCTCCTTGCTCACCACACGCCTTTTCAGTTCTGCCCACAAATGTTCTGTAGGATTGAGGTCAGGGCTTTGTGATGGCCACTCCAATACCTTGACTTTGTTGTCCTTAAGCCATTTTGCCACAACTTTGGAAGTATGCTTGGGGCCATTGTCCATTTGGAAGACCTATTTGCGACCAAGCTTTAACTTCCTGACTGATGTCTTGAGATGTTGCTTCAATATATACACATAATTTCCCTTCCTCATGATGCCATCTATTTTGTGAAGTGCACCAGTCCTTCCTGCAGCAAAGCACCCCCACAACATGATGCTGCCACCCCGGTGCTTCACGGTTGGGATGGTGTTCTTCGGCTTGCAAGCCTCCCCCTTTTTCCTCCAAAACGTAACATTGGTCATTATGGCCAAACAGTTATATTTTTGTTTCATCAGACCAGAGGACATTTCTCCAAAAAGTACGATCTCTGTTCCCATGTAAAGTTTTTTAGGGCGGTTTTGGAGCAGTGGCTTCTTCCTTGCTGAGCAGTCGATATAGGACTCGTTTTATGTCGATATAGGACTCGTTTTACTATGGATATAGATACTTTTGTACCTGTTTCCTGCAGCATCTTCACAAGGTCCTTTGCTGTTGTTCTGGGATTGATTTGCACTTTTCGCAGCAAAGAACGTTCATTTCTAGGAGACAGAACACGTCTCCTTCCTGAGCGGTATGACGGCTGCGTGGTCCCATGGTGTTTATACTTGCGTACTATTGTTTGTGCAGATGAACGCGATACCTTCAGGCGTTTGGAAATTGCTCCCAGGGATGAACCAGACTTGTGGAGGTCTACAATTTTATTTCTGAGGTCTTGGCTGATTTCTTTTGATTTTCCAATGATGTCAAGCAAAGAGGCACTGAGTTTGAAGGTAGACCTTGAAATACATCCACAGGTACACCTCCAATTGACTCAAATTATGTAAATTAGCCTATCAGAAGCTTATAAAGCCATGACATAATTTTCTGGAATTTTGCAAACTATTTAAAGACACAGTCAACTTAGTGTATGTAAACTTCTGACCCACTGGAATTGTGATGCAGTGAATTATAAGTGAAATAATCTGTCTGTAAACAATTGTTGGAAAAATGACTTAGTAGATGTCCTAACCGACTTGCCAAAACTATAGTTTGTTAACAAGAAAATTGTGGAGTGGTTGAAAAACGATTTTTAATGACTCCAACCTAAGTGTATGTAAACTTCCGACTTCAACTGTACATCGGTATGTTTTTGCTATGAAGAGGGATTATCGGCTAAGATGATAAAAGGGCCGTTAACCGAGACTAGAAAAGGCCAATATCGCCGCAATATATCTCTCTCCTTCCCCTCCCCCTTCTTCGCTTCTAATCTTCCCCTCCTCCACCTCTCCCTTCTTCCCCTCCTCCACCTCTCCCCCCCTCCCCCGCTCCTCTCACAAGAGGTGCCAAGGGTCTGAGTAAACAGACATGAACCTCCCTCTAACCTAGACTCCAGATATCCACATTGACTTCACTCACTGGCATCAGTGACTTGCCAAGTTGCCAACTCTCCCTCCTCTTTCTGTCTCTCCCTTTCTTTCTCTCTAGCATTACAGTTCTGCATGTGTGTGTGTGTGTGTGTGTGTGTGTGTGTGTGTGTGTGTGTGTGTATAAAATGCAGCATCATACCGGCTGTATTTCGAAATGCAAAACATTTCGGCACTATCAACAATGGACTAATAATAACCAATACCAACATACAGTTTTGGGGT
>QNTS01002937.1:116450-131177 GCA_003317085.1 Hucho hucho
ACTAGTAAGGTTATATAGTCAGTGTTAATAACTAGTAAGGTTATATAGTCAGTGTTAATAACTAGTAAGGTTATATAGTCAGTGTTAATAACTAGTAAGGTTATATAGTCAGTGTTAATGAATAGTAAGGTTATATAGTCAGTGTTAATAACTAGTAAGGTGACAGGCTTAGTAAGGTTAAATATTCAAAAATTAGTTAAAATGCAGATGTTGGCATTTTTAGCTAATATCGGCCGATTCCGATATGCTTACCGATAAATCGTGCATCCCTAGTGTTTATTGGTGTAAAAACAAATAATATAGATTTTCGTTTAATTTCATTACAACCGATTATGTTGATAAAACACAGACCTATTGGGGAACACTATATCTGTGAGTGGACATTCTCTCTTTCTCTTTATATTGGATCTTTGTCCAGCTAACTGTTTAATGTTTGGATGTGTGTAAAACCCTCCATAGTCTGCATTGTTGTAATATTATATGCCCACGGGGGGAAATGATGGTGCCTGTAATTGGTGCCTGTAATTGTGACATAGTCTATTTAAAACAAATTGTTGTTTCGTTTTGTTTAGAATTAGACTATAATTATTCGTTATATTTTTAGGGCTTAAAATGTATGAATGTAATCTTGCTAATTGACTATGTTTGGCAATTTATTATCTATTTCACTTGCTTTGGCAATGTTAACATATGTTTCCCATGCCAATAAAGGCCTTTTGAATTGAAATTGAGTTGAAATGAGAGAGAGAGAGAGAGAGAGAGAGAGAGAGAGAGAGAGAGAGAGAGAGGGAGAGAGCATAGTCAGCTTGTTGTGTACCTCTTCAGATAACCCATGTTGTTGTTGTCTTGCCTGGCCTGGTTTGTGGTTCGGATGAGTTTGTGGTCACCCAGAATAACCAAACAAAGTCCCTCTCTTCTCTCACCTCTTCCCTTCTGTGTCTCTCACTTCTGGACAAACCACTTAATAGTTTTTTCTTCATGTAATGAGAGTGCTTGTTTAATCTACACAGTAACATCAACAACCCTTTCACTGGCACTCTCACTCAGACAAAACAACAATAGACTACATGATTAAATGACATCATAGATGGATTACTGCCTCCCTCTGTCTGACAGGGACTGTACATTCTTAACTTCCACCCACATTCAACCACAACGACCCACCATGATTGGCTGTTTGGCGTTGGCATCGACCAATCAGCTACGAGATGAGACCTGAGGAACAGGAGCAGGAGTGTGTGTGTGCATGTGTAATTTGTCCTGAGGGGAGGACCACACCTCTCGCCCTCTTTGGTACCATGAAGTCTGTTTGTTCCTTGGACAGAGAGAGAGAGAGACAGAGAGAGACAGAGAGACAGGGAGAGAGAGAGACAGAGAGAGAGAGAGAGAGAGAGAGAGAGAGAGAGAGAGAGAGAGAGAGAGAGAGAGAGAGAGAGAGAGAGAGAGAGAGAGAGAGAGAGAGAGAGAGAAACACAGAGAGAGAGAGAGAGACAGAAACAGAGAGAGAGAGAGAGATGAAGGTAGGTTGTTTAGTTTGTGATGAAGGTTAGGCTACCTCAGTACAATTGTTACTTCTGTGTCATGAAACTGAATGTACAGTCAGTGTGTGTTAGTATTTTTGTGTGTATACAGTCAGTGTGTGTTAGTAGTTGTGTGTGTGTGTTAGCATGTGTGTGTTAGTAGTTGTGTGTGTGTTAGCATGTGTGTGTGTGTGTGTATATATGTGTGTGTCAGTAATGACAGTTGGCTTAATTCACAAAATGTTTTTGTCCCATTGAGTCACAACATTCCACTGTGGGTTCACAGCCTGACTGGCCACACACACACACACGCACACACGTACACACACACACACATACACACACACACGCGTACAAGTGTTTTACATTAGCGCCAGATGTCGGCTAGTCAGCTGGTTACAGACTCATTTTCAGCCAGCTACATTTTCCACTTCATATTAACTAAGCTACTTTTCATTGAAAAGATTAAATTCGCTAGTTCATCAGGAGTCGTCTCCCGCTAGGATGAACGATGTCCATATTCTAGGTGATCTATTGATAGCATAGGCACCTGTCAGTCACAAAGCGAGCGGTGACAGGGAAACCCAGCAGAGAGGAAGTGGCGAAGCGAGCGGTTATAGGCCCAATGCGTTTCTATAGGCTATTATTATTTTGGGACCTAAACTTGTGGCATTCCTTTCCGCCTTTGAGACGACGACTCCCATTGTTTAGGGCGGAGACATGAGCATCTCATCATTATAAGATATACAGATCTTTGGTTGCAGTCGTATTTCTGGAGGAGGGAGAGAGCATGACGCACTTCCTGTGTTAAGTAAGTAGCAACGATGATTCTAAATCCACCAATCCGTTTTCTGACACATTAATTTATTTATTTTTGTGTTTTTTGGGGGCTGGATGCGGAGTCGTGGAGCATCGTAGGCTATTTACTGTGTGTTGATTGACAACTGAACAGCAAGTGTTGACTAGTTTACAGAAAGTGTCGAACTGACTGAATAAAGTCAATCTGCTATATGCCTTTGCCATTCATAAAGCAGCGTGCTTATACGTCCAGGACAAGTAAACCAAAGGATTTCCTAGGTTTCCGTTCCAGTGACGCTAAAGTGAGTTACTCTCGTTTCGTCAGTTGGCTCCCAACCCTTTTCGGTTACTGTACCACAGACATGATAACTAGGGCCCTCACGGAATCCAGGCATTAAAAATGGAATTCAACAATATAAATAAATGTATTGACCTTAATAGGGAATCAACTAAATGTATTAAACATTTATTAATTTGCCCAAGTTTATCATAAGACGTGAACAGAATGCAACAGTGATTTAAAATTTCCTGCCACTTTCTGAAGAGGCAACAGGAATGCCCCTGTCTGTGTGTGTGTGTGTTTGTGTGTCTGTGTGTGTGTGTGTCTCTGTGTGTGCGCTGCGCGGGTCTACCACTTTGTTTAGCTGTTAGCGATGATGCTAATGAAAACAGTATTCTGGTAGATGGAAATACTGTCCCAAAAATTGTATCAATTAAAATGTTAACTACAAAGTAGCAAGCACGTTGGAGATAATATACGACAATTACTTGAAAACAATTGAATATTATGAAACATCGAAGTAACCAGGAATGGTCTTCATAGCAGATTTTGAAAAGGCGTTTGAGTATGACTAGAATTTATATATAAATGCCTCGATTACTTTAATTTTGGTGAATCTCTTACACAATGGGTTAAAGTTATGTACAGCAACCCCAGATGTAAAATAGTAAATAATGGTTGCTTCTCAGAAAGTATCGAGCTTTTAAGAGGAGTAAAACAAGGTTGCCCGTTGTCTCCATATCTATTTATTATGGCCATTGAAATGCTAGCTACTAAAATTAGATCTAACAAGATCATCAAGGGGTTAGAAATCCAGGTGATAAATACAAAAGTGTCAATGTAAGCAGTCTAGATCCCTGCACAGTCTCATTGAAGATCTCGATCACTTTTCTAGCCTCTCTGGATTAAAACCTAATTATGACAAGTGTACCATATTACGTATTGGATTGTTAAAAAATACAGTGTTTACACTACCTTGTAGTTTACCAATAAAATGGGCGGATGGTGAAGTAGACATACTTGGTATTCACATCTCAAAAAATATAAATGAACTTACCACAATTCATACCACAAAAATAGATACGATTCTGCAACCACAGAAAGGTAAATACATGTCTATTTATGGAAAAATCACATTGATTAACTCATTGGTCTTATCACAGTTTACCGACTTACTAATGGCACTGCCTACTCCAGATGACTCGTTCTTTAAATCATATGAGCAAAAAATATTTCATTCAATTTGGAAGGCTAAGCCAGACAAAATTAAACGTGCCTATTTATATAATGAATATAAGTTTGGGGGGCTAAAATGATTAAATATTAAAGCTTTAAACCTCTCACTAAAAGCTTCACTCATACATAAGTTATACTTAAACCCAAAATGGTTCTCTATTAGATTAATAAGAAAGGCTCATCCTTTGTTCAAAAATGGCCTTTTAGCCTTTATACAGATTACAACTTCTCATTTTCCACTAATTGAAAATGACATTTTGTTTAAAGTATCACCCTTTCTTAATCAAGCCATACAAAGCTGATTACAATTAAACTTTTATCCTCCAGAAAAGACATATGCACTTATCGAAAATACATGCAAATATCTGCTCAATCCAAATTTACAACCATCTGATTGCAGCACTACTACAAAAATGGAGGCAAGTGGAAAAGGGAGAAGGTAGGGAACGTGTTTGACTGCCATATATTAAAGATACAAACTACACCCGAAAATGTAAATTTCTCAGATTTTTCCAAGACCTCAAAAGTGGTCCCCTGAAGTGGTTTAAACATTGTTGTGGACTTAGAGCATCCAATTTAGTTGTTTTTCTATTGAAAAAAAGTGTGCTTTTTTGTTGTTGTTGCGAAAACCTGAAAGAAATGTGAAAAACAGAAACCTGGAAAAACAAAACCTTTTAATTACTTTTCAAAATAATGTTGGCCTTTTACTTAATTTTTCTGTTTTAATAAAATAAATAATTTGAAGAACAAAATCGTGGCTTACTTACTGCAAATTGAGAATCAATAAAAAGAAGAAGAAACTGTATTTTGAAGCCAAGATCAATGATACAAAGAATGATGGAAAAAAACTTTGGAGTACTTTAAATGAAATTATGGGCAGAAAGACAAGTTCAACTCCATCTTTAATCGAATCAGATGGCTTATTTATCACAAAACCATTTGATGTTGTCAATTATCATTGGCAAAGTGGGCAAATTTAGGCTGGAAATTCCAACAACAAACAGTGAGCCATCGTACTTATGCATAAAAAAACTAATAATTAAATAAAAGCATTATAAGTTAGAATTATGTAAAGTTAGTGTGGGAGAGGTAGAAAAATGTATGTTATTGATCAATAATGACATCTCCTGACATTGACAACTTAGATGGAAAGCTACTGAGGATGGTATCTGACTCTATAGGCACCCCTATCTGTCATATCTTTAATCTGAGTCTAGATGAAAGTCTTTGTCCTCAGGCCTGGAGGGAAGCCAAAGTAATTCCGCTACCCAAGAGTGGTAAAGCGGCCTTTTATTGTTCTAACAGCAGACCTATCAGCTTGCTGCCAGCTCTTAGCAAACTGTTGGAAAAAATGGTGTTTGACCCAATACAATGCTATTTCTCTGTAAACAAATGAACAACAGACTGTCAGCATTTTTATAGAGAAGGGCACTCAACATGCACTGACACAAATTACTTATGATTGGTTGAAATAAATTCATTATAAGACAATTGCAGAAGCTGCACTGTTAGATTTCAGTGCAGCCTTTGATATTGACCATAACCTGTTGTTGAAAAAACGTATCTAATATAACTCAGAGGGTTTTCTTTAATGGAAGCTTCTCTAATGTCAAAGTTGTAAAGTGTGGTGTACCGCGGGGCAGCTCTCTAGGCCATGTACAGTGAGGGAAAAAAGTATTTGATCCCCTGCTGATTTTGTATGTTTGCCCACTGACAAAGACATTATCAGTCTATAATTTTAATGGTAGGTTTATTTGAACAGTGAGAGACAGAATAACAAAAAAATCCAGAAAAACGCATGCGAAAAATGTTATATGGAATTGCATTTTAATGAGGGAAATAAGTATTTGACCCCTCTGCAAAACATGACTTAGTACTTGGTGGCAAAACCCTTGTTGGCAATCACAGAGGTCAGACGTTTCTTGCAGTTGGCCACCAGGTTAGCACACATCTCAGGAGGGATTTTGTCCCACTCCTCTTTGCAGATCTTCTCCAAGTCATTATGGTTTCAAGGCTGATGTTTGGCAACTCGAACCTTCAGATCCCTCCACAGATTTTCTATGGGATTAAGGTCTGGAGACTGGCTAGGCCACTCCAGGGCCTTTATGTGCTTCTTCTTGAGCCACTCCTTTGTTGCCTTGGCCGTGTGTTTTGGGTCATTGTCATGCTGGAATACCCATCCACGACCCATTTTCAATGCCCTGGCTGAGTGAAGGAGGTTCTCACCCAAGATTTGACGGTACATGGCCCCATCCATCGTCCCTTTGATGCGGTGAAGTTGTCCTGTCCCCTTAGCAGAAAAACACCCCCAAAGCATAATGTTTCCACCTCCATGTTTGACGGTGGGCATGGTGTTCTTGTGTCATAGGCAGCATTCGTCCTCCTCCAAACATGGCGAGTTGAGTTGATGCCAAAGAGCTCCATTTTGTTCTCATCTGACCACAACACTTTCACCCAGTTGTCCTCTGAATCATTCAGATGTTCATTGGCAAACTTCAGACGGGCATGTATATGTGCTTTCTTGAGCAGGGGGACCTTGCGGGCGCTGCAGGATTTCAGTCCTTCACGGCGTAGTGTATTACCAATTGTTTTCTTGGTGACTATGGTCCCAGCTGCCTTGAGATCATTGACAAGATCCTCCCGTGTAGTTCTGGGCTGATGCCTCACTATTCTCATGATCATTGTAACTCCACGAGGTGAGATCTTGCATGGAGCACCAGGCCGAGGGAGATTGACAGTTCTTTTGTGTTTCTTCCATTTGCGAATAATCGCACCAACTGTTGTCACCTCCTCACCAAGCTGCTTGGCGATGGTCTTGTAGCCCATTCCAGCCTTGTGTAGGTCTACAATCTTGTCCCTGACATCCTTGGAGAGCTCTTTGGTCTTGGCCATGGTGGAGAGTTTGGAATCTGATTGATTGCTTCTGTGGACAGGTAACAAGCTGAGATTAGGAGCACTCCCTTTAAGAGTGTGTTCCTAATCCCAGCTCGTTTACCTGTATAAAAGACACCTGGGAGCCAGAAATCTTTCTGATTGAGAGGGGGTCAAATACTTTTTTCCCTCATTAAAATGCAATTCCATATAACATTTTTCACATGCGTTTTTCTGGATTTTTTTGTTATTCTGTCTCTCACTGTTCAAATAAACCTACCATTCAAATTATAGACTGATCATTTCTTTGTCAGCGGGCAAACGTACAAAATCAGCAGAGGATCAAATTGTCAGGCCTCAGGGTTAGGACTAGTGTGAAAACTTGAAGTCAGAAAGGTGAACCCAAATGCAGAAAACCAGATGACAGTCCTGGGAAATGTCTTCAACTCTTTTATTCAATGATAGGAACATCCCAAACATTCCTAGGAAGTACCCAAAAAGAAACTCCAAAAAAACTTCCCAAAAAGGTTTGACAATGGTTCCAAAAAGAGAAAACAAAAAGTCAAGATAATCCGAAAGGAATTACAAAAAAGATTGACAAAAAACAGTGAGTACTCCAAAAATGTTAAATAGCAAAAGTAAATAAAACAAAGGAACCCTACCAGGTACACGAAGTAGAATAAGAACGCTCCAAAGGAGACACAGAACTGGAATGACCTAGACACGGTCATGGCATTGGAAACACTCAGCAAAGTACTCAGGAACTTAAATACACAAACAGGGCACAGGTGACAAGAATAAGACCTAATGACAGAGACTGAAAACTAACAAGAGACACAATGGGGACCTCTAGTGGCCAAACATAAGTCTAAGACCCTGACACAAATACTTTTTTCCCTCACTGTATGCTGATGATTCAACCATATACTCATCAGCAACCACAGCTAATGAAGTCACTGAAACCCTTAACAAAGAGTGGCAGTCTGTTTTGGAATGTGTCGCCAGTAATAAACTGGTCCTGAACATCTCTAAAACTAAGAGCATTGTTTTTGGTACAAATCATTCCCTAAATTCTATACCTCAGCTTAATCTAGAAAGACCTAGTTAAGCTTCAGCTGACCCAGAACAGAGCGGCACGTCTTGCTCTTCTTGGTCTTCATTGTAATCAGAGGGCTGATATAAATACTATGCATGCCAGTCTCTCTTGGCTAAGAGTTGAGGAGAGACTGACTGCATCACTTCTTCTTTTTATAAGAAACATTAATGTGTTGAAAATCCCAAATTGTTTGCATAGTCAATTTACACACAGCTCTGATACACACTTACCCCACCAGACATGCCACCAGGGGTCTTTTCACAGTCCCCAAATCCAAAACAAATTCAAGAAAGCATACAGTATTATATAGAGCCAATATTGCATGGAGCTCCATTTCATCTCATATTTCTCAAATGAACAGCAAACCTGGTTTAAAAATACAGATAAAGCATCACCTCACAGCACAACGCCTCTCCCCTATTTGACCTAGATAGCTTCTGTTTATGTATTGATATGTAGGCTACGTGTGCCATTTTTAAATGTATGTAGTTCTGTCCTTGAGCTGTTCTTGTCTATTAATGTTCTGTATTATGTCATGTTTCATGTTTTGTGTGCTTTTGCAACAGCTAATGGGGATCCTAATAAAATACCCCAGATATAGGCCTAGACCTAGACAATATCCCAAACAACTGACAATACATTGAATTCATACATTTTCAGTAATTAAAATTGTAAAGCCATGTCTTTCTACACAATACTACAACACATTTTTCCAATCTGGGGGGTAAACTATAAAGTATTAAACAATTTGTCTGTGTATTGCAGATGGATTCAAAGCATTAGAATGTACTAGAATAATCCTTCGACAAAAATGTAGAACCCAGGGAGGTGTCTGGCTGGCTACTTTTCTATTTGGCTGGCTATTCAATGTACTTGCGGAAAACACTGCACACACACAGTTTTATTTGAACAAAGCTGTACTCAGGTTATCATAGAGTTTGTGTGTGTGTGTCTTTATCCTTGTCTCGGGTCCTTAGGGTCCTAGCTAGAAGGGCCACTCTCAGAGGACTCGCTGCCATGACAATAGTGAAATGAACACCAGGAAGTCACCAAGGGCAGGTAGCTATTGGCGAAATTAGGATCAGTTCAAGGTTAAGGAAATAAGTAAATTATGAGTTTGTTCTTCTTTGTGGGTTTGACACCAAATTGCCACACTGTCAGTCACTCAGTCTGTCTACTACCATTTTTTTGTGTGTGGGGGGTAGATCATCTTTAATACTGCAGATAGATTGTAGCTTCCATCAATGTAATTGTCTGCATCTTTTCCAATCACCTATATTTTGGGGGTAAATATATACAATGTATATATGAAATATATTTTAATGTTTTCCTTTATTATTTTCCCCTAACCCTACCACCCCTCTCTTAATTTGAGTAAACTAATGGACAACAAGACATAGTCTTCTACTTCCAGCTTAAACATACTATATACATTCTACGGACACAGTATATTTTACAATAGTTATCTTTTGTTTGTTTTTAGTCCCATCCTTCAGCTCCACTCAACCCCTCCTCCTACTAACATCACCACTAGTAGCATTTCTACCTCTAATATCTCTACTACTACCATTACCTCTAATATCTCTACTACTACAATTACCTCTAATATCTCTACTACTACCATTACCTCTAATATCTCTACTACTACCATGACCTCTAATATCTCTACTACTACTACCATTACCTCTAATATCTCTACTACTACTACCATCACCACTAGTAGCATTTATACCTCTAATATCTCTACTACAACTCCCATTACCTCTAATATCTCTACTACTACCATTACCTCTAATATCTCTACTACTACTACCATTACCTCTAATATCTCTACTACTACCATTACCTCTAATATCTCTACTACTACCATTACCTCTAATCTCTACTACTACCATGACCTCTAATATCTCTACTACTACTACCACCATTACCTCTAATATCTCTACTACTACTACCATCACCACTAGTAGCATTTATACCTCTAATATCTCTACTACAACTCCCATTACCTCTAATATCTCTACTACTACCATTACCTCTAATATCTCTACTACTACTACCATTACCTCTAATATCTCTACTACTTCCATCAACTCTAATATCTCTACTACTACTACCATCACCTCTAATATCTCTACTACTACCATTACCTCTAATAGCTCTACTACTACCATCACCTCTAATATCTCTACTACTACCACTACCTCTAATATCTCTACTACTACTACCATTACCTCTAATATCTCTACTACTACCATTACCTCTAATATCTCTACTACTACTACCATTACCTCTAATATCTCTACTACTACTACCATCACCTCTAATATCTCTACTACTACCATTACCTCTAATATCTCTACTACTACCATCAGCTCTAATATCTCTACCACTACTACCATCACCTCTAATATCTCTACTACTACCACCATTACCTCTAAATCTCTACTACTTCTACCATTACCTCTATTATCTGTACTACTACTACCATTACCTCTAATATCTCTACTACTACCATTACCTCTAATATCTCTACTACTACCGTTACAACTAGTAGCATTTCTGTCTCTAATATCTCAACTAATACCGTTACAACTAGTAGCATTTCTGTCTCTAATATCTCTACTACTACCATTACTACTAGTAGCATTTCTGTCTCTAATATCTCTACTACTACCATTACCACTAGTAGCATTTCTGTCTCTAATATCTCTACTACTACCATTACCACTAGTAGCATTTCTGTCTCTAATATCTCTACTACTACCATTACTACTAGTAGCATTTCTGTCTCTAATATCTCTACTACTACCATTACTACTAGTAGCATTTCTGTCTCTAATATCTCTACTACTGCCATTACTACTAGTAGCATTTCTGTCTCTAATATCTCTACTACTACCATTACCACTAGTAGCATTTCTGTCTCTAATATCTCTACCTACTGCCTACTAAAACTACAGCTAACTTAGAACTAATTGTCATCGTCACCATTACATCAGTACTACAACTACCATAATCATTACTACTACTACTACCACCACTACCCCTACCATCATTAAACTACTACCGTTACCATCACCCCTACTACCCATACCACTACTATTTCGAATAATAATCACAACATGAGTATTTTATGCTTTTCCTCTGGGTTTAATAAGTTAACATTTGGAATAAATTTAGTAATTACTGTGAATAATGTATCTCTTGGTGAGGAATATTTATCACGTAAAGGAGAAAGTGTATCTCTGTCTCTACCTCCCCTGTCGTGCAGTGACCACATACACGCTTCTCTTTGGGTAGCCATGTCTTTTTATATCTGCTGGTTTCTATTGCCAATTATATAACGGGTGGGTCTAATCCTGAATGCTGACGGGTTAAAACTGCATTCCAGCTGGTGTCTTTTCCACAAGTTACCACCGGCTAAATCTATGATGTTAAAGTGCTATTTACTCTGTTTCATCTGACTGCGCAATCCATTGTTTCATCAGCCCAGCCAGGCAATTTATAAACCTGATCTCCACTGTAAAAATCATCTAGACATTATCTCACATTTATTTTAGACAAACATTTAGTTTTCAACAGCGGAGATTTGTATAAACATTTCTGTCTGTCTCTCCGACATTTACAACATTGTTTCAATATTCAAATTCGATCTCCAGCTGTCCCATAGTAATGAACGTGTCGGGAATCGGGAGGAGACAGACAGGCAGGCAGCATTTCTCAGCCAGTTGAAATCATGAATCAGTTGGCATCATTTTTATGGATATATACAAAGAAATGTCCATTTTCAAAAGGTAAAACGAAATGAAGTGCAGCTAGTTTGCAGTCTTTCCAGCTTCAGTTTGAAGTGATTGTGGTAGCTGTGTTTTCGGCTAGCTCCTCTGATCAACAGTGTCCTGACGAGTCAGCACATTTTCTATATCAGGCGAAATCTCGCCTCATTAGCTCATTGTTATGGATGTGTCCAAATAAATGTCACTAGAAAACAGCTTAAACAAATGCAAATGCAGCTACTGTTGTTATTCCGGCTGCACTGTTTGACGTGACTGTAAGTGACTGTAAGTTATCCATAGTTGGATAGTTATTAAGGGATAAGGACGTTGCCAGCTAGTATGACAATGGAACTTTTTTACATTTTTAGATAATGTTGGAGAGTTTAAGAATAGCCTATTTGAATTTGTGGTGTGTATATTTTATCATTTCGTTTGGTATACCATAAACACCACAGGCCTTTTTGGGTTGGAGGGTTTGTGCTTTGTCCTGTACCTCCAGAGGGTTCTGCTAGTCTTTAATAACTGACTCTTAAGTTTAGTAAATGATAAGGTATATGTTTTTGTTCTTGGTTCTTTGTTATATGTTTGAAATTGGTTGGAGAAGGGGGTTTATCCGTACGTCTCTGTTTTGGATAGATATCTCTTTCTATGGTTGTTTGTTTGGTGTATTCCAATTTTCCCAGAAGTGATTTGATTCCAGCGATTCTTCAATCACATTGAGCTGTTTTCTGTCATGCTGTTCCTTAATTTTTCTCAAATCACATCAAATGTTATTGGTCACATACACGTGTTTAGCAGATGCTTGTGCTTCTAGTTCCAACAGTGCAGTAATATCTAACAAGTAATATCTAACAGTTTCACAGCATATACCCAAAATACACGTAAATCTAAGTAAGGAATGGATTAAGAATATATATACATATATGTCAGAGCGGCATTGGGCTAAGATACAGTGGCATAGTATAGAATACAGTATATACATATGAGATGGGTGATGCAATATTTACACACAATTAAAGTGACTAAGATACCGTAGAATAGTATAGAGTACAGTTTACACATATGAGATGAGTAATGCGAGACACAGAGACATTATTAAAGTGGTTAGTATTTCATTTCCTTAAAGTGGCCAGTGATTCCTAATCTATGTCTATAGGCAGCAGCCTCTGATGTGCTGGAGATGGCTGTTTGGCAGTCAGTGGTGTAGTATAGAATACAATACAGTATATACATATGAAATGGGTGATGCAATATGTAAACACAATTTAAAGTGACTAAGGTACCGTAGAATAGTGTGGAGTGCAGTTTATACATATGAGATGTGTAATGCTAGATACAGAAACATTATTAAAGTGGTTAGTGATCCATTTCTAACAGTGGCCAGTGATCCCTAATCTATGTCTATAGGCAGCCACCTCTGATGTGCTAGTGATGGCTGTTTAGCAGTCTGATGGCCTTGAGATAGAAACAGTTTTTTGCGTTGTGCAGTCCTCACTACCCTCTGGAGAGCTTTGCGGTTGTGGGAGGTGCAGTTGCCGTACCAGGCGGTGATACAGCCCGACAGGATGCTCTCGATTGTGCATCTGTAAAAGTTTGTGAGTGTTTTAGGTGTTAAGACAAATTTCTTCAGCCTCTTGAGGTTGAAGAGGCGCTGTTGAGCCTTCTTCACCACACTGTCTGTGTGGGTGGAACATTTCAGTTTGTCCGTGATGTGTACGCAGAGGAACTTAAAACTTTCCACCTTCTCCACTGTGGTTGATGTGGATAGGGGGGTGCTCCCTCTGCTGTTTCCTGAAGTCCATGATCATCTCCTTAGTTTTGCTGATGTTGAGTGAGAGGTTATTTTCCTGACACCACACTCCCAGAGCCCTCACCTCCTCCCTGTAGGCTGTCTCATCATTGTTGGTAATCACCCTACTACTGTTGTGTCATCTGCAAACTTGATGATTGAGTTGGAGGCGTGCTTGGCCACGCAGTCATGGGTGAACAGGGAGTACAAGAGAGGCCTAAACAGTGTTTTTCTTAGTGTATTTCTGTATTGTTTTAGTGATTCACCATAGTGAAGGTGTAGACTCAGGTTTTCTGGGTCTCTGTGTTTTTGGTTGGATAGGTTTCTCCATTTCTTAGGTTTATGCATTCTTCATCAAACCATTTGCCATTGTTGTAAATTTGCTTAGGTTTTCTGCTTGAATTTAAATGTGATATGTTAGCTGATAGGTCAAATATACTGTTTACACCTTCACTATTTAACTGTTATTTAACTAGGCAAGTCAGTTAAGAACATATTCTTATGTACAATGATGGCCTAGGAACAGTGGGTTAACTGTCTTGTTCAGGGACAGAACGACAGATTTTTACCTTGTCAGCTCAGGGATTCGATCTTGCAACCTTTCGGTTACTGGCCCAATGCTCTAACCACTAGGCTACCTGTCAGCCTATTGCAGTGAAACATTTTGTCCAGGAAGTTGTTGAAAGGGGTTGAATTTGTTGTTGGCTAATAGTTTTCTATCAGGTTTCTACACTACTTTCCTTCCATCTATAGCATTTCTTAATATTACTCAGTTCCTTTGGCTTTGATGCTTCATGATTGAGCATTGCTCTGTTCAAGTAGACTGTGATTTTGCTGTGATCTGATAGGGGTGTCAGTGGGCTGACTGTGAACGCTCTGAGAGACTCTGGGTTCAGGTCGGTGATAAAGCAGTCTACAGTACTACTGCCAAGAGATGATCTATAGGTGTATCTACCGTAGGAGTCCCCTCGAAGCCTACCATTGACTATGTACAGACCCAGCATGCGACAGAGCTGCAGGAGTTGTGACCTGTTTTTGTTGGTTATGTTGTTGTAGTTGTGTCTAGGGGGGCATATGGGGGAGGGAATGCTGTCACCTCCAGGTAGGTGTTTGTCCCCATGTGTGCTGAGGGTGTCAGGTTCTTGTCCAGTTCTGGCATTTACGTCGCCACAGACTATTCTGGAAATGATTGATCTCCCAACGCTAGAATCGAGAATCTGTCTTCAATTCAAGTGGAGGGATATACAGTGGGGAAAAAAAGTATTTAGTCAGACACCAATTGTGCAAGTTCTCTCACTTAAAAAGATGAGAGAGGCCTGTAATTTTCATCATAGGTACACTTCAACTATGACAGACAAAAT
>QNTS01002938.1:9200-19200 GCA_003317085.1 Hucho hucho
ACCCTTTTCCCTTTCTATCCTACCCCCTTTCCCCTCTCTTCTCCCCTTTTCTCCCCCTCCCCTCTCCTCTCTCCTCTCCCAGTGGTATCTCTCTCCTAGTGTTGAAGCAGCGGTGGATCTCATCCCTCCAGCTCCAGTCCCTGAATGAGATCAGTGCTGGCAACGTGTACATCACCAATAACAGTCAGCTGTGCTACTACAACACTGTCAACTGGACCGGCTTGTTCAGAGCCAACAACCAGAAGGTCCTCATACGCAACAACAGAGACCCCAAAGAGTGTAGTGAGTCACACACACACACATAAACACACACACACACATACACACACACACACATACACACGCACACCGACACACACAAACACACACACACGCACATGCATGCACAAATGCACACACACACGTCTGTATACACACACACACATTTCAGTCCTAACCCAACTTAGATGTCACTGATATGCCAACAGTCAAAATATTTATACACAGCTACAATTGTGAAAGATTGTGGTGAAATTGGACTAATGAGAGAATTCAGTTACCACTGGTTTCTCTCCACTAATATTCCAGCCTTAGGCATTAGTGTGTGCATGTGTGTAAGCCCAGCCATAGCTCAAGGCAGGCATCTCTACCCCCAGCTGCTGCTTCTCTCCTCATTAAGGTTTCTATGCGACTGTGCTGACTGTTCTCTTTGTTATGGAGGAGAAAGCAGAGGAGACAGGAGCTTCCTGAAGCATTCACACAACACACTCATTTGAATTACTACATAGTGTGCCTGGCACACTATTTCCTATATAGTACACTACTTTTGACCAGGGACAATGGCACATTTAGTGCACTACTTTTGATTAGAGCCCATACGGCTCTGATCAAAGCAGTACACTTTACAGGCAATAGGGTGACATTTGGGACACAGCCTTACATCCACATTAGGTCTCTTCTCTTCATCCCTGAATAACCTTGATGAGAATCAAAGGGACATGTGGTGTTCTTCTTTCATTCTTAAATGTCTTCATTTTTCACTCCCTCGTTTTTCATTAAGAAATAGGATGTTATGTGTGATGCAACAGTGATGGGTATTGTCTCCCGGTAACGGACAGTTGTTGGAAGCGTTCTCTCGGCTCTGGTTGCTCGTTTCATTCCACAGTCCCCTTGAGCATCTTCTCGTCTCCCTGGAGACGGACCTGGTGTCAATGTCCAAACTGTGTGTTTTAAAGAGGGGTCAGAAACGTTGATTTCGGCATATTTTTTATCGTGTTGCATCCCTCCCCCTTCTCTCTCTCTCTCTCTCTCTCTCTCTCTCGCTCTCACTCTCTCTCTCTGTCTTTCTCTGTCTGTCTCTCTCTCTCTCTCCCTTCTCTCGCTCTCTCTCTCTCTCGCTCTCTCTCTCTGTCTTTCTCTCCCCCCCTCTCTCTCTCTCTCTCACACTCTCTCTCTGTCTTTCTCTGTCTGTCTCTCCCTTCTCTCTCCCTTCTCCCTCTCTCTCTCTCTCTGTCTTTCTCTCNTTTCGGCATATTTTTTATCGTGTTGCATCCCTCCCCCTTCTCTCTCTCTCTCTCTCTCTCTCTCTCTCTGTCTCTCCCCCTTCTCTCTCAATCTCTCTCAATCTCTCTCTCTCTCTCTCTCTCTCTCCCTTCTCTCTATCTCTCCCTTCTCTCTCTCTGTCTCTCGTCTCCCTATCTCTGTTTTTCTTTCCGGGCTCGGTTACCTACGGCTCTGAAGCACAAAGTGAGGCCTTTGAACTGGAACAGAGATGCTTTTGTATCACACGGATTGCAATGCTTTCATGCTCTGCCCTCACAAGCACTTTTTTCAATTTGTTCCTTTTCCCCCACTTTCTCTCTTCCTCTCTCTAGCCCCCCCCCCCCTCCCCCCCTCGCTCTCTCTCACTATATTGCTTCTTGTTTTCAAAATGTGTAGCCATTCTGGACATGACACCAAAACACAGAATGCCCCCTGGCTTACATCTGGCCTGAACCTCAAAGTGAGGGTGCAGTGATTGTGACTGTAGTTCTGTCAGCTCCGTCTCTGGTGAATGATAGTGACTGTAGTTCTGTCAGCTCCGTCTCTGGTGCCTAACAAACACATGCAGTCTCTTTATGGTGCTCCGATGGGGAGGGGAAGCCAGTACGGAGCCAGTGGCAGAGCGGAGCAGTGAAGAGCTGAACTAGGCCAGGCCAGACAGCCTGTTGCTCTCTGCTGCTGTGGATCTGCCAGACATTGCATCCTGCTGCAGGGGGAATGGAAATCACTTCTGACACGTCCCAAATGGTACCCTATTCACTACGTAGTGCACTATTTTTGACCACGGTATATAGGGCCCTGGTCAAAAGTAGTGCACTATATTGGTAGAAGGGTACCAACATCGACATCTCACAATGCTGTGTGCAAAGTTGGGTAACAATCTTGGAACCTAGAAATTAATCTGAAGTGTCTGCTGGCCGGCTTCTCCATTTGAACAGTATGTCACGAGAGACTATGTACCAACCATATAATATTATAAACGGAGCTGGAGAGAGATCTCACTCCTGGTATTGTTATGCACAGATAGTAGGCTGCTCATACTGCAGTGGTATGGCATCCGTCCACTCATATCAGTTGAGTACAGAGAGCCTATTTCCTGCACAGAGGGACAGTTGGACTAAAAGCCGCCTTTATCATTATCTTTGCCAGAATCTGCTGATGCTGAAAAGATAATGACGCAGTTCAGGGCTTTCTTTCTTTGTTTTTTCTCCCTTTTTTTGTTGTCTTGTCATTCATCATCACAGTTAGCTTGTACATCCAGGTGTTACTGAAGCTAATTTACCCCGTCACTGTTTAGTTAGCACTATTACAGTATAATGGGAGAACACAACTACATCCAGCTCCACAGTCGGTCTCCTCTCACAGACCCATCTGTCCGTCTCCCTCTCTACCTTAGCACTCTACAGACAGATTAGGGTTGCAAAAATCATATACTTCCACTTCTAACAAAGGATCTTTGAGATAGATCTGCATGGTGGGACATGTCTCTACCTTTCTGCTTCAGCTCTACCTTGTTAGATACATGCTATAATTTCACCATGAACTTCTAAGAAAGGGGCTTTGAGATAGCTCTGCATGGTGTGTCTGGCTGGCATTACCTATTGCAGATGGCAGACACACGGACAGTACAGTATAGACAATTAACATGTGACCATTGATCCACCCTCCCTCAGATGGACCTGGAAGAGAGAGGAGAGAAAGGAGAGCTCGTAGTTGAGTTGAAACCACTGTTTGACTGACTGGCCTCAGATTAACACAGTAGCCTTGAAAAAGAAAAGTTGTAATTTTAGTAGCCAATGGCTCCTTTCCGATAAAAAAACATAAATATTGCCCAGTACCTAACCCTGTCATGCTACTGTGGATGGTTTTTGACCTTCTGTCTGACCCCTAACCCTAGTCTTAACCTGTATTCCTGTGTTTCTCAGCTACTGAGCGGATGGTGTGTGACCCTCTGTGTTCGGACGCTGGCTGCTGGGGGCCGGGACCAGACCAGTGCCTGTCCTGTCGCTACTTCAGCCGGGGACGCATCTGTGTGGACACCTGCAACCTCTATGAAGGGTGAGTTAGATATACCAGTATCACATAATGACAGATACTGTAGACACTTGACAGTATAACACAATTACATTATGACAGTATCACTCTCAATATGCATGAAGATAAAGTGAAATACAGCTGTCAAACTAACAACTCTTTTACCTCAGTAAAAGTTTTAGGTCTGAGTACACAACTTGTATATGAAAGGATTTACAGAATAGTTTTTTATATAGTGATTTTCTTTCAGTAGTACTATGTATTACCTGTTCGACAGACCAGTAAGTGTACAATATAACTACTGTCTGTGTAGACACCAATATCTTCCCTCTTTCATTCCGGTAATCCCTGAACGGGAGAAAACACGGTGTAAACACAATCTACAGGCTCCTGTGAAAGATAGAAAGATACTGCAATAATGGACCAAGAATGAACTTACTTGTTTCTCAAATATCAGAGAAAAATAGATGTGTGTTTGTATGAAAGATGGTCTGCCTCCCAAATGGCACCCTATTCCCTATATAGTACACTCCTTTTAACCAGGGCCTATAGGGTTCTGTTTCAAAGTAGTGCATTATAGATGGATTTTGGTTCCATTTGGGACGGAGGCAGGGTTGAGGCCAGGTCAGACACAGCACTTCATACAAGAAGGATAAACCACCACAACAAAACCCTCCGGTGAGTAAATAACAGGGGAGATAAGATTAAGGTTGTTTTCATCTGTTGCAGTGTGGATTTACAGAGTAGAGATGTTACAATATGTGAGACAGAAGCACACACGCAGGCACGCACACACACACACACACACTAACACACACTAACAAACACACACACACTCACACACACACACACACACACACAGGAGTGTACTTACTGTAGTGCTAGTAGGAGACAGGAGACAACATAGAGGGGTCTGAGGGAGTGTACGTATATGGTGATTAGGGGAATCGGTTATGGGTTTATATTTCCTGCACTATTTGAAATCTTGTTGCAACTTTGTCTATGTTGTTGTTGTAGTTGTTTTCCTGTAAAATCCTCTCGAATAAATTGTTTAAAAGGCTGTTTTTCAATGGCAATAACAGGTGAGACATTCAAAGTTAAAATGTCACCATCTCAACCGCCAGACTAAAGATAAAGCTAAACTCCAATGTGGTGTAGAAACAGAATAACGACATAGTTACTGTATGTCTAGAAGTAGGTTCTATGTCTATGGCTGGTGTACACCACAGTAGAGACAGACATGGATGCTTGTTTTGCCTTGCAGACTGACTGGCTCTAGGCCCAGGCAGCCATCGGGGCCCTTTGTAGTCGAGAAACGTGAGGCCAGTTTGGAGAGGTACGCCAGACGTGAGAGGAGAGGCGCAGGGCAGGGGGGTTAGGCGTGTCACTGCGTGTCACAGTCACTGCTTGCGCACGGGGCCACGCTCTGCCTACCTGTCTGCCTGTCTGCACGCCACCGCTCACAGCTCGGCTAATCAAAGGAACACAAGAGATGCTACTAACCAATCACAGAGCCACGAGACGCTACTGACTGAAGTCTTTTGAGACCATAGAAGTACATACTGTAGAACACATAGGGGTGGTTTCCTGAACATAGACTAAGTCTGGGACTTAAAATCACTTTCAAATTCAGGACTAGGCTTAATCTGTGTTTGGTACTGTTAAAATACCCCATAGTATTAGGGCTGGGCGATATATCATGAATACTGGTATTTTTACAACACTGTCTATAACAATATTTTTACTCAGTGCTAAATTAAATGAAAAGTTCTACACATTGGACTACTTCACTGTCAGTTTTGTCCTAGTTGGGTTGAGTATTAAACCATCAGAATGGAGAAAGACCATTAAAACCACTTAGAACTATTTTGTTTCCATTCAGGGGTCATGCGCTACTCATAAAACATATGTAGAACTTTTACTATTCAGAGAACAATATTGTGATATGATAGTTTGGCGATATCGCCCAGCCCTACATAGTTGTACGTTGTTTATACAGTCCCAGTCAAAAGTTTGGACACCTACTCATTTAAGGGTTTTTCTTTATTTGTCCTATTTTCTACATTGTAGAATAATAGTGAAGACATCAACACGTTGAAATCACACATATGGAATCATGTAGTAACCAAAAAAGTGTTAAGCAAATCAAAATATATTTGAGATTCTTAAAAGTAGCCACCCTTTGCCTTGATGACAGCTTTGCACACTCTTGGCATTCTCTCAACCAGCTGTATGCGGTAGTCACCTGGAATGCATTTCAATTAACATGTGTGCCTTGTTAAAAGTTAATTTGTGGAATTTCTTTCCTTCCTAATGCGTTTGAGCCAATCAGTTATGTTGTGACAAGGTAGGAGTGGTGTACAGAAGATAGCCCTATTTGGTAAAAGACCAAGTCCATATTATGGCAAGAACAGCTCAAATAAACAAAAAACAGTCCGTCATTACTTTAAGACATGATGGTCAGTCTATACGGAAAATGCCAAGAACTTTGAAAGTTTCTTCAAGTGTAGTCGCAAAAACCCTCAAGCGCTATGATGAAACTGGCTCTCATGAGGACTGCCACAGGAAAGGAAGACCAGAGTTACCTCTGCTCTAGAGGATAAGTTCATTAGAGTTACCAGCCTCAGAAATTGCAGCCCAAATAAATGCTTAACAGAGTTCAAGTAACAGACACAACTATTCAGAGGAGACTGCATGAATCAGGCCTTCATGGTCGAAATGCTGCAAAGAAAACAAGACTAAAGGACACCAGTAAGAAGAAGAGACTTGCTTGGGCCAAGAAGCACAAGCAATGGACATTAGACCAGAGGAAATCTGTCCAAATTTGACCACCGTGTCTTTGTGAGATGCAGAGTAGGTGAACGGATGATCTCCGCATGTGTGGTTCCCACCATGAAGCTTGGAGGAGGTGGTGTGATGGTGCAGGGATGCTTTGCTGGTGACACTCTCAGTGATTTTTAAAAAAATTCTGCATTCTGCAGTGATACGCCATCCCATCTGGTTTGCGCTCATTCATCAGGACAATGACCCAAAACACACCTCCAGGCTGTGTAAGGGCTATTTCACCAAGAAGGAGAGTGATGGAGTGCTGCATCAGATGACCTGGCCCCCACAATCACCCAACCTCAACCCAATTGAGATGGTGTGGGATGAGTTGGACCGCAGAGTGAAGGAAATGCAGCCAACAAGTGCTCAGCATCTGTTGGAACTCCTTCAAGACTGTTGGAAAAGCCTTCCAGGTGAAGCTGGTTGAGAGAATGCCAAGAGTGTGCAAAGCTGTCATCAAGACAAAGGGTGGCTACTTTGAACAATCTCAAGTATAAAAACACTTTTTTGGTTGCAACATGTTTTCATATGCGTTATTTCATCATTTTGGTGTCTTCACTATTATTTACAATGTAAAAGAAATACCCTTGAATGAGTAGGTAGGTCCAAACGTTGAGACAATGTCTTGTTCACTGTGGGGCACTTTCTAGAAGGAAAAACATATATTTTGCATTTCCTAACATCTCTGTCTTGAAGGTAATTGTCTATTTTGAGTGACTGAGTCAGCACAACAGGTTTGCTAGAAAAGATGACAACACAGACACAAAGTACTGCTGTTATAGTGGAGATTTAGGTTGGACCTCCCGTGAGGAAGTGAGGTCTTTGCCTAAAAGTTTCTGTCCACCAGGTCTTGTGTTATAACAGAGGTGTTAAGTGCTGTGTAACTGACGTGCCTCTGTCCTAGAACAAAAATATCACCCAGCAGAGAGAGAGAGAGAGAGAGAGAGAGAGAGAGAGAGAGAGAGAAGCTTAGGCAATAGAGAAGCTAAACCCTATGGAGAACCATGGGAGACTAAGCTAACATAAAGGACATGTTAAACCATAACCCATTTAAATCATAGCTTTACCAGACAAAGACCTACCTCCCGTGCCACCCTGCATGGCATTGTGTTGACCGGATAAAGCATAATTAATCCTAATTTGATTTTAGGACCCATGGAGGCATTCCTCTTGTTATTAAACAGAGGGAGGACCTGGGTATAAATACCATTTGAAATCTTTCTAATACTTTTAGCAGTTGCTTTAGCCTGCCTGTAGTGCCAGATGGGTGGGGTTTGCACTTTTTGCGATTATTCTATTGCTTCCATTGCCCCAGACAAGCTCAGTAATGCCCAGATGAAGTATTCAAAATTATTTAAAATAGTATTTGAACCCATGTGTCACGCCCTGACCTGTATGAGCCTGTTTATGTCTCTTTTTGGTTTGGTCAGGGTGTGATTTGGGGTGGGCATTCTATGTTCTAGTTTTTCTATTTCTTTGTTGTTGGCCGGGTAGGGCTCTCAATCAGGGACAGCTGTCCATCGTTGTCTCTGATTGGGAGCCATACTTTAGTAGCCCTTTTTTCCTCCTTTCCTGGTGGGAAGTTGACTCTGTAAATGTGTATGTGCTGTTGGTGCTACACCAAATGAGCTTCGTTTGTTGTTTTGTTTTGAGTGAGTTTACAAATAAACATGTTTAACTCAACCCGGCACGCTGCGCCTTGGTCCGTCCCTGAAGATCGTGACACCATGTCTGCCCCCAGCATACACCAGAGTTTCTCTTTTCCCTCCCGTTAGTATTAAAGGCAGACACACACACACACACACACACTGTCCTATCCCTCACATTAATGTTAAAGGGTGCCAAGCTAAATCTCTTTGCTATACTTTGTGTCTGTTAGTTAATGACTTTTCAAGCCCCACCAGTGACTTCTGATTTTAATGTTGTGAAAAAGGAACAACACACCACTTTAGTTAATTGATTTTTGAAAGTATGGAACACCCGTTAGCATTAGCTGGAAAGCCATGCTACACCAAAGTGATTCTATCAATATAGCCACGATAATTAGCTAGGATGCTGGAGGGTGTAGTGTAACTTAATGGGATACATCAGATTGAACATTCTCAGCATGTGCAATGCATGCTCAACGCTAAATAAGCCCCTGACTTCATCCAGTGACCTTCAGTGCCAAATTAAACAGGAGAACGAGATATAAAACCCCATCTCCTCCACACACACACACACACTCACGCCACACACACACACACACACACAACACGCCACACACACCACATGCCACACATTCCACACGCCACACACACGTCACACACCACACGTCACACACCACACACACACACCACACAAACACACACCAGACGCCACACTCATACACACACTCCACACTCCACACATACACACACATTGATTGTTTCCTCAAATCAAATATAATCAAATGTTAGTAGTCACATGCTTCGTAAACAACAGGTGTAGACTAACAGTGAAATGCTTACTTACGGCCCTTACCCATAACGCAGAGAGAGAAATTATAGAAAAATAATAACACAAGGAATGAATACACATTGAGTAAAGATAACTTCTATATACATGGGGTACCAGTACCGAGTCTATGTGCAGGGGAACGAGGTAATTGAGGTAGATATATACATATAGGTAGGGGTAAAGTGACTAGGCAACAGGATAGATAATAAACAGCAGCAGCGTATGTACAAAAAGGGCCAATGCAGATAGTCCAGGTAAATATTGGTTAAATATGTAACTAAATATTTAGCAGTTTCAACTAATGTTGACATAGATGAAGGCGATTGATTGAGGTTTAAGAAATGTACGATGTAATTGATCATTGAAGGTTCAGCTTTTTGTCACTGTTGTTTAATTATTGTCTTTTACTAAAAACTGTATGTAGTATGTGTTTCTTTTTGTAATTTAGGCAAAATATATTGGTTACATTCGGAATAGAGCCCTATTCCCTTTATAGTGTACTGCTTTTGACCACTGCCTATGGAGATTATATGCTCTATATAGGTAATAGGGTACAATTTCGGACGCACCCATCCTATTTGTTAGTTTTCAGTTCTCATTTAATTTCCATCTGCAATAGTCTAGGCTCATGTCCAGGCTCATGTCAGCCATCTTAGCAGGCTGTTGCTAGTTGTGTACAGTATACACAGTGGAAGAGTGGGTGTACCACAGTACAGTGACTGCAGCGCCTGAGACCATGAAACCCCTCCAGCTATTCCTCTAAACAGAGCCAGAGGAGCACAGACGAGCACAGCTTGCCTCCCTTCCTGTAGAGTCTGTATCTGACACACTTCTTTTCTTTTCTCACTTTCCCCCACTCTATCCCTCTCTCTCCCTCTATCTTCCCCCTGCCTCCCTCCTTCTCCCCCTTTCTGCCTCTCCTCCTTTCTTCCGTCTCCCCCTTTCCCCCCTCTCACACACTCTCTCTCCCCCTCTCTCCATGCTCTGCCCCCCCCCCTCTCCATCTCTCGTTTTCAGGGAGGTGCGTGAGTATGCCAACGGCTCGGTGTGTGTGGAGTGTGATGCCCAGTGTGAGAGAGCAGACGATTACTCCCTGACCTGTCATGGCCCGGTAAGATGCTCTAGAGACACAGTCTAACAC
>QNTS01002938.1:21700-52779 GCA_003317085.1 Hucho hucho
TGAGATCTACAGGTAGGGAGGATCGGTTGGCTTAAGTTTGATTTGGCCTACCCTCTACCTCCTTTCTCCCCTCCTCCCCTCATTTCTCCTCTAGCCATATGTTGTTCAGATGGCCCCTCTGTCCCAGATGGACTGTCACAGCCTGCTAATTGATTAACGGGCATCTATCTCTCTCTCTGTCTCTCTCTCTGTCTGTCTCTCTCTCTCTCCCTCGCTCTCTCTCTCTGTCTCTCTCTCTCTTTGTCTCTCTCTCTCTTTGTCTCTCTCTCTCTCTGTCTCTCTCTCTCTCCTTGGCATGATGTACATGATCTACACTGTTGGACCCTAGCTAGCGGTACAAGAGAAGTATGTTGGAGAAGCTGGGGGAGCTGTTTGGCTTATTCCTCAGTGTTAAAGCTTGCACATAGAGGGAAATACACACCTGTAGTCTTATGGTATCTCTATGTGCATAGGCTCTTACAAAAGGCTCTTATCTCTGTATGAGCTAGCCATTATGTAGCTATGTAATTGACCCTGCAGATAGTGCCTTTCACTGTAGAGTAACTGTCATTGACACACCATCATTATTGTGTGATTTTGAATTGGGCCCCAAGGTTATACAGGCTGAAGTGGGGTTCTGCAGTATGAGCCCACAGTCATAAAGTGTCTCAGTTGGACTGCTGATCTAGAATCAGTTTTGCCTATTAGATCTATAATGAATAGACAGTGAGATACTTTGAGATACTTTATGGATATGGGCCCTAGAGCCAGATGTTTAAAGTATATCAGAGTAGGAGTGCTGCTTTAGGATCAGTCTTGCCTAATAAATCACAATGAATAAGATTACATGGACAGGAGGGCCCTGATCGTTGATCAGCACTTATACTTTGAGGCCTTGTCTAACCCCTGCAGTAGATATATGAGGTGTGCTGTGTTGGCCTCCAGTATAAATCCCTGGTTGTGATGTATCGCTGGTAGCCCGGGAAAGCCTTTATATGGAGCTCTGTTAGAGGACTGTCTATGGGAGACGACACACGTGAATTACCTTTACGACCAGCGAGCTGCTACAGTACAGCACAATGGCTTACACAGGGGGAACACACACACACAGGCATGGACATTTACACACACATGCATTGACACACACACAGTACACATACAAGACTGCAGCGCTTACAATGGGTGTTTTGGCAACAGGGGTGCAGTATGGTGTGGTGGTCCATGATGCACTGTGTTTGGTTGTGAGATGAGATGGGGTTACTGGCTATAGTAGAGACTTCCCCTATCACAGCCATGGGAATGAGACTCATGAAACAACTGATGGAGGACCGGCTTCATTGTGATATCTATGAAGAGCCTCAATTTGCATATTTATGCCTACACGCATCCACACACACACACCCTCTCACGCCCACTCATACATATGTACACAAAACACCTCCACATATCCATGCATATTTATTTGTGTCTGATCTGTTCTGCACCTTAAGGGCTGTTGTTTCCTGTTGGGCTCCCTCTATTGCCTTTATTGATGCACATGCAGGCCCATACATTGAACTCCCTCCCTCCCTCCCCTCCATCCTTCCCCTCCCTCCCTGCCGCCGCTCCCCTGCCTCTTCTAGCCCATATTACCCCCATAAATTGTGTCTGTGCTGATTGTTATGGTCATTGTGTGTGCTGTGATGGATGGTTATTATCTCTGGCCCTGCTTGCTGGTGTTTTATGCGTCTCGTCTTCCCCCCTCTCCCTCCTTCCTTCTCTCCCACGTTCTTCTCTCCTCTACTATCATATCTCTTGTCTCTCTCTCTCTCCCATCTCTCTCTCGCTCCTCCCGTCATCTCTCCCCCTCTAACTATCCCCATCTCTCATCTCTCTCTTTGTCTCTCTTTGTCTCTCTTCGTCTCTCTCTCTTTCTATCCCTCCCGCTCTCATCTCTCATTTCTCTCTTTATCTCTCTTTTTCTCTCTCTCTCTCTATCCCTCCCTCTCTCATCTCTCATCTCTCGCTTTGTCTCTCTCTCTATCTATCTATCGCTCTAGCTCTCTAACCCTCCCTCTCTCTTTGTCCCCTGTCTCTGCTTGCTCTCCTCTCCTTCCAATATTGAGTTGCCCCCCCCGCCCCACTCCAATGCTTCCCACAGTTGTGTCAAGTTGGCTGGATGTCCTTTGGGTGGTGGACCGTTCTTGATACACACGGGAAACTGTTGAGCGTGAAAAATCCAGCAGTTCTTGTCACAAACCGGTGTGCCTGGCACCTACTACCATACCCTGTTCAAAGGCACTTAAATCTTTTGTCTTACCCATTGACCCTCTGAATGCACACAGACACAACCCATGTCTCAATTGTCTCAAGGCTTAAAAATCCTTCTTTAACCTGTCTCCTCCCCTTCATCAACACTAATTGAAGTAGATTTAACAAGTGGATCATAGATTTTACCTATGTCATGGAAAAGGCAGGTGTTCTTAATGTTTTTTACACAGTGTATGTCTCTCCTTCTCTCTCTCTCAGGGTCCTGATCACTGTGTGAAGTGTCTCCACTTTAAAGATGGTCCTAACTGTGTGGAGAAGTGTCCTGACGGCCTTCAGGGGGCCAACAGCTTCATCTTTAAATATGCTGAGGCCAACAACGAGTGTCATCCCTGTCACTCCAACTGCACGCAGGGGTAAGGTTCACACTGAGTGTATACGTGGGGTTTTGTGTGTGGGGGTTGTGTACGAACTGAATTTGTGTTTTTGTTTTCCAAGGTGTACAGTGCATTTGGAAAGTATTCAGTCCCCTTGACTTTTTCCCCATTTTGTTATGTTGCAGCCTTATTCTAAAATTGATTAAATAAATGTTTTTCCTCATCAATCTACACACATTACCCCATAATGACAAAGTGAAAACAGGTTTTTAGACATTTTTGCAAATGTATTGAAAATAAAAAACAGATATACCTTATTTACATACGTATTCAGACCCTTTGCTACGAGACTCGAAATTGAGCTCAGGTGTATCCTGTTTCCATTGATCATCCTTGATATGTTTCCACAACTTGATTGGAGTCCACCTGTGGTAAATTCAATTGATTGGACATGATTTGGAAAGGCACACACCAGTGCATGTCAGAGCAAAAACAAAGCCAAGAGGTCAAAGGAATTGTCCGTAGAGCTCAGAGACAGGATTGTGTCAAGGCACAGATCTGGGGAAGGGTACCAAAACATTTATGCAGCATTGAAGGTTCCCAAGAACACAGTGGCCTCCCTCCTTCTTATATGGAAGAAGTTTGGAACCACCAAAACTCTTCATAGAGTTGGCCGCCCGGCCAAACTGAGCAATTGGCGGAGAAGGGCCCTGGTCAGGGAGGTGACCAAGAACCTGATGGTCACTCTGACAGAGCTCCAGAGTTCCTCTATTGAGATGGGAGAAACTTCCAGAAGGACAACCATCTCTGCAACCCTCCACCAATCAGCCCTTTATGGTAGAGTGGCCAGACGGAAGCCACTTCTCAGTAAAAGGCACATGACATCCCGCTTGGAGTTTGCCAAAAGGCACCTAAAGGACTCTCAGACCATGAGGAACAAGATTCTCTGGTCTGATGAAACCAAGATTGAACTCTTTGGCCTGAATGCCAAGCATCCCGTCTGGAGGAAACCTGGCACCATAATTACGGTGAAGCATGGTGGTGGCAGCATCATCCTGTGGAGATGTTTTTCAGCGGCAGGGACTGGGAGACTAGTCAGGATCGAGGGAAAGATTAACGAAGCAAAGTACAGAGAGATCATTGATGAAAACCTGCTCCAGAGAACTCAGGACCTCAGACTGGGGTGAACGTTCACCTTCCAATAGGACAACAACCCTACGCACACAGCCAAGACAACGCAGGAGTGGCTGTGGGACAGGACTCTGAAAGTCCTTGAGTGGCCCAGCCAGAGCCCGGACTTGAAACCAATCAAACATCTCTGGAGAGACATGAAAATAGCTGTGCAGCGACGCTCCCCGTCCATCCTGACAGAGCTTGAGAGGAGAATGGGAGAAATTCCCAAAACACAGGTGTGCCAAGCTTGTAACGTCATACCCAATGACACTCGAGGCTGTAATCGCTGCCAAAGGTGCTTCAACAAAGTACTGAGTAAAGGGTCTAAATACTTATGTAAATGTCATATTTCAGTGGGGTTTTTTTTATACATTTGCAAAAATATCTAAAAACAAAATACTATTATGGGGTATTGTGTGTAGATTGATGAGGGGAAAAAATATAATTGATTTTAGAATAAGGCTGTAATGTAACAAAATGTAGAAAAAGTCAAGGGGTCTGAATATTTTCCGAAGCACTGTATGTCTGTGTTTTGGCTTTCTGCAGCGTGTGCACGTTTGTGTTGTTGTGTGCATGGTTGCGTATCACATCAGCAGTCTGAATGACTAATGACCCTAGAAGGACAGAATACTGTTCATTTACTTCTACATTGTTTGTTTCACTGGCAACACAAGGGCAGACTAATCCCCATTGTAAAGCCAAGGTCAACATGATAACCAGAGGAAAACAATATCTGTGTCATGCTCTGTTTCATCCACAGTACAACAGCTCTCAGCACAACACACACAAATGTACACACACACACACGCACAAACACCTTGCAATACTCCCCTCGGTGCTGACCCCTTGTAACTCGGTGTTCCCGTATCCAGCCAATGTTTATCAGTGTCTCCAGACACACACACTCACTCACACGTATGCACGCACCCACAGGAACTGCAAATACCCAGGTGAGACAGAGAGACAGAGAGAGAAAGAGACAGAGAGAGAGAGAAAGGCTGCGAAGGAGATTCCTCTCTCCCTCTGCTCTCTGAGTGCTGTGAAGCTTGCAATGTAATATTTAGCAGCAGAAGGAAGGAGACAGATATCATTTGGTATTGCAGTCAGTCAGTCAGTCCACCGGGCTGGCCCCGCATGTCTTGTGTTCTATTTCCTTGTGAGTGGCAGACAGCCAGCTCACAACTCCATCTACCCATAACAACATTGTTACAAAATATAATGGAAATGAGTGTATCTGTGGAAATGCCATCTTGACACTTTGTCAAAATAACTGTATCCCAGGCTGCCCTTCAGTTCAGACACTCAAACAGACTCAGAGATCGTCTCTGTTACTCCCCCTCTCCCTCTCCGCCAAAGTGCTATCAGGGCAATTCATATTATTCTGTAAGTAAATATGTGACACTTCATTTAGTATGATATATTACGTTACGTTAGATTACATTATGAATGGAATAGTGGTCATACAAAATCATATGAATTAGAGGATGTATAGTATCATACGTCTTACCTGGTTGTACAATAGCATACGAATTGGATGGCGTAAGTTGTCATAGTATTATACTATTCTATTATACGTCTTTATCTGAGACCAGGTTGCTTGTTGCGTCGTTACAACAAAGGAGAATTACGAGGAGAATTTACATTGGTGGTTAGGTGAACTAACGACAAAGGTTATGATAATTTGCGTGAAAGGTTAGGGGAGCTAAAACGACAAAGGCTAAGTGAATTTACATAGTTGGTTAGGTGAATTTTTGAATAAGGATTAGGAAAAGGGTTAGCTAAAATGCTACAGTTGTCCTCGACTCGAACATGCAACCTATGGATTGCTAGACGGTCTCGGTTTACGCCCAACCTCCCTACTTTCGTTTCTGTCTAAAGTAACTACAACATTAGTAGGTATCTTGGAGGTGCTCAGAAATATGTAAAGTATGCTTCGTAAGGCTCTGAGCCCAGGCTGCTCCACCTCCCCCTACCCTCTTTACATCAAAGAGCTTCACCATCCAGTATTCTGACTCCCTTACACTCTGATTCTCGTCTCTGTACCCCTTCTTCTCTGTGACTGTCTGTCATTGCTTGGTTCTTTCTGTAGACAGAACATACTGACACTGACACAGGTCTAGGAGCTATAGCACAGATTCAAGACACTGAGACGGACGCTGGAGTGATTGATTGATCGATTGATTGATTCATTCATTGTTTTGTTTCTCCCTCTCATCTAGGTGTATTGGACCCAGACTGCAGGACTGTATTGGCATGATGGACAGGTAAATACCTCTTCAAATCCCTACTGTCACTTCTTTCTCTGTCCACAGGACAGACTGCTTACACACACAGAGACACAAGTTCAGCTTTCATTCATTAGCAATTTGTAAGTACAAATGCATACATTGGAATTTATCTTCGATGAGCGCACAATAGTAAAAAGATGAGAGACACTCTCCCCAACAGACAACACTGGTTGAAATAACGGCATAACAACCAAATATTCTTCCGGCCAAGGCTTATATTTACCCTAAATATATGTTCCCACAACTGAGGTTAGCTAGAGAGCAACAGGATGGAAGAGAAGAAGAGAAGAGGAAGAGTGCGAGAGAGAGAGACAGAGAGAGAGACAGAGAGAGAGAGAGAGACAGAGAGAGAGAGAGAGAGAGAGAGAGAGAGAGAGAGAGAGAGAGAGAGTGACAGAGAGACAGAGAGAGACAGATACCGAGAGGGAGGAGCAGGCAGGCATTGTGAATAATGTTTAGCTCTGAGGCCAAAAGTGTGTGTATGTTTGTGTGTGTGTGAATCCGTGTGTGTGTCCCTGCACAGGCTTGTGTTTTACTCTGCTCTTGATAAATTGATAGCGCTTTGCTTTTGTTCTCGTGGGGAAAAGGAAGAAAACGCCACTAACCGTTCCGAGCAAATGGATTTACGATTTCATGACAGACAGTTGGTTTCTGGGGGGAGGAGATGGGGGTTGGGTGGTAGGGGGGAGGAGGAGGAGGGGGGAACACACGAGAGAAGGGAGTGTGGCGAGAGGAAACGAACAGGGAGGACATAAAATACAAGAAGAGGGGAACAGTAACACAGAAGTTATAAAGGCCCAATGGAACAGCATCCCCCTCTAGGACGATGTCCAGAAATAAACAGCACAGCAGAGAGATGCCATACTGGCTTACAACACAGACCCAAACAAAGACCTAGTGAAAAACACTTTGCCGAAGCCTCCTGATCTGAAGGCATAGCTGAGCTGAATGTACGGGCAGAGAGAGAAGGGGCAGTAATGACTGCTAATTTACTACAAGCTGGAGCCAGAGGGAAGGACTGCATCCCAAATGGCACCCCATTCCCTATATCGAGCACTAGTTTTGACCAGAACCCTAGTGGCACTAGGGAATAGGTTGCCATTTGAGATGCTGACAGAGCATGCCATAGCCTGGGTCTCACTCTCCATTGATCCACTGCTCTTCTATCTGAGGCAGTCTGGGGAGACTGTCGGGGTGATCTGATAGTGACGGAGACGCTGTGGGGTGAGGACGGGTGGAGATGGGGTAACGCAGGGTGAAGAGGGGTGAGGAAAAGTGCTACTAGACAGATAAAGGCTGTCAGGGGAAAAACCTTCATACATATGTTGACAGCAGAGTAACAGAATACCCTGATAGTACTGTGGGGCATGCCAGTTTGGTAAAGTGGCTCTTGACCATTATTTTACAGAGGCTATAGTTTAACTGAGCAGAATAGCTAGGCAGCTTATAGCTGCTCGTGGCCCACATTGAGACTACAAAGCCTCTCAACGCTCAGACAGACATATACATTTAGTTCTTCAGCTTATCTGACATTGTGTCAACCGCTGCCGTGTGAGACTGTCTCACATAATAGAGACTAGACGTACTGTCATCTGCACTGTCTGTCACCCTCTGGACTTTTACCCGCTCTCACACACACACACAGTCTTGTACAGCTAACCTTGTGGGGACACAATTCAAAATCCTATTTTCCTAACCCTAAACCCTAGCCCTAACCCTAGCCTGTACTCTAACCCTAACTCTAATTCTAACCTTAACCCTAACTCTTAACCTTAACCCTAACCTTAACCTAAAAACCTAACTTTAACCCAAATCATCAGAAAATTCTGTACCTCCATCATAACCTCAAAACAGAACATCACACTAGATAAAAGACAAGCCATAGCTAAATTAAGGAAACACAAACATATAACCATAAAACCATCAGACAAAGGCTCAAAGATAATTATTATGGACAACCAAGAGTACCTCTTTGAAGCCCACCGACAACGCTCTAGTACACAACATTATACTCCAATCCCTGCTTCTACATAGATCCAGACTCAAATAAAAATCAGACAGATAATACCAGATCTCTATGGAAAGAAATGCATTACACATAGAAAAAAGGAATATCTAGATGGACCAAGCACCACCTGGGCAGTCCCTTTGGAGGTCCCGAAGGGAAGAACTATTGTGTCAGACTGTGGGAGTGAGTCCTCGCCAGCAGCCGAATTCATTGACTACTTCCTCAATCCTATCTCACAAAATAACCCTAGCTACCTTAAGGACACATACCATTTCATAGACACACTTCACAACATTCCAGTCCCAGCACATGCATACCTAATCTCTATAGATATAGATTCTCTCTACACCAACATAGATATGTTGTCAGGATTGACAGCAGTGGATTCTGCACTCCGGAGATATCCAGATCCAGAATGACCAGACTCACACCTCCTACAGCTTTTAGAACTTGGCTTAAGAAACAATGATTTCACATTTAATAATAAACACTACAGCACCTACAGATTTATGGGACGGCGATGGGTAAAAAGTTCACCCCGGCCTATGCTAACATTTCACAACATTCATTAAAATCATCATACCATAACAGTTAAATATGTCATCCACCCACATACAATCAACTTCTTGGACACAACCATTTTTTCTCCAGATATTGACATGCACATCGTCTCTTTACAAACAAAGTATATTTCAAGGACACAGACACACACGCCCTACTCCACAAGTCCAGTTATCCCCCAAAACATACATTCACTGGCGTTGTCAAATCACAACTCATTAGATTCCATAGACTATGTACACAACAGAAAGACTTTCATTCAGCCACACAGACCCTATTTAGTGCACTGGGGAAGAGGGGATACTCAAAGCGGTCATTGAGGTACATAAAGGCAAACACACTGGCAGGCCTCACCCAGAACAGAATGCTTGATCCCCCCAACCCTAACACACTGGCAGGCCTCACCCAGAACAGAATGCTTGATCCCCCCAACCCTAACACACTGGCAGGCCTCACCCAGAACAGAATGCCTGATCCCCCTAACCCCAACCCTAACCTTAACCCTAACCCTAACCTTAACCCTAACCCTAACCCCAACACTAACCTTAACCCCAACCCCAACCCTAACCTTAACCCCAACCTTAACCTTAACCTTAACCTTAACCTTAACCCTAACCTACATAACTTCTATGCTGAACTCTGGACCAGGCACTGACTCCTGACCTGGGCGAACAGCCCACACCTATTCTTAATAACCCATTCTGTCCTTTCCCGATTCTGGGTCCGTATCTCTATCCCCACCATCCTATCCCTGTCCAACACCCTCAGACCTTTCCCAGACCCCCTGTTCCTATCCCCCCAAAAGATACAGAATCACAGATTATACCCCTCATCAGCACCTTCTCAGACATAGACAGACTCCTTCCTTCCAGACTCAAAGCCACATTCACCCTAACACAACGTACATTCCCCCCACTCCAGGAATTCCAACCTATATCAGCATTTTGCAGAAACCCCAACCTAAGGGATCTCTTAGTCTATGCAACATTTTCCAATAAACCCACTCTTAAACCACCTATTGAACAACAGTACTATAGACATGTCCCACACATTCAACATCCACATGCACAAAGCTCCAGTCCTATCCCACAACTCATGACCAATCAGAGCACCAACATTATCTACGCCATAACATGCACAATATGCAACAACATTTCTATTGAAGAAACCAGTCCCACAGTCTTGACACGCCTCAAACAGCACCTCTACACAACGAAAAAAACACATTACAAACACACCTGGTAAAACACTTTCAAAACCACCCTACAACCTCCCTCCGCATCACCGGTCTGGAGATGAAAGCCTCCTGGACCGTAGGCCAGAGAAGAGCAGCTGAATCCAGGTGGATAGCAAAACTGACCTCGGCTCCACTTGGTATGAATGGTAAAGAGTAGGTTAAAGCATTGACTGTGTGAGTTAGTGAGGGCCTAACTAAGAGAGCTGGAGGGGCCAATAAAAAATAATGTATTTATCTTTGTAGCACTTAATCCTTTCATCCTTTGGGGGGATTTCCAATTATGTACTTATTTAATTATTTACTTAATTGATCTAGTTTGCATGTTTTATTATGATTTTATTCTATACATTTTTTTTTTTATTAAACTTTTTTACCCTCAGCACTTTATCAATAATTGTCTTCCTCCTGTGTTTGAACTGTTATTGTTGACCCCTCTGAGCTCTCGGCTTTTCATGTTCTCTAACCCTCTCCAGACCGGTCGGATGTATAATATACAAACAGGGCAGAAAGTTGCAATAGGCCCGTGCAACCCAATGTTTGATACCAGCATAAGCAGAAACCCTCTTAAACTTAACCTTAAACGAAACACCTTAACCCTAACTCTAAACCTAACCCTACAGTGAGGGAAAAAAGTATTTGATCCCCTGCTGATTTTGTACGTTTGCCCACTGACAAAGAAATCATCAGTCTATAATTTTAATGGTAGGTATATTTGAATAGTGAGAGACAGAATAACAACAACAAAAATCCAGAAAAACGCATGTGAAAAATGTTATAAATTGATTTGCATTTTAATGAGGGAAATAAGTATTTGACCCCTCTGCAAAACATGACTTAGTACTTGGTGGCAAAACCCTTGTTGGCAATCACAGAGGTCAGACATTTCTTGTAGTTGGCCACCAGGTTTGCACACATCTCAGGAGGGATTTTGTCCCACTCCTCTTTGCAGATCTTCTCCAAGTCATTAAGGTTTTGAGGCTGACGTTTGGCAACTCGAACCTTCAGCTCCCTCCACAGATTTTCTATGGGATTAAGGTCTGGAGACTGGCTAGGCCACTCCAGGACCTTAATGTGCTTCTTCTTGAGCCACTCCTTTGTTGCCTTGNCATAGGCAGCATTCCTCCTCCTCCAAACACGGCGAGTTGAGTTGATGCCAAAGAGCTCCATTTTGGTCTCATCTGACCACAACACTTTCACCCAGTTGTCCTCTGAATCATTCAGATGTTCATTGGCAAACTTCAGACGGGCATGTATATGTGCTTTCTTGAGCAGGGGGACCTTGCGGGCGCTGCAGGATTTCAGTCCTTCACGGCGTAGTGTGTTACCAATTGTTTTCTTGGTGACTATGGTCCCAGCTGCCTTGAGATCATTGACAAGATCCTCCCGTGTAGTTCTGGGCTGATTCCTCACCGTTCTCATGATCATTGCAACTCCACGAGGTGAGATCTTGCATGGAGCCCCAGGCCGAGGGAGATTGACAGTTCTTTTGTGTTTCTTCTATTTGCGAATAATCACACCAACTGTTGTCACCTTCTCACCAAGCTGGTTGGCGATGGTCTTGTAGCCCATTCCAGCTTTGTGTAGGTCTACAATCTTGTCCCTGACATCCTTGGAGAGCTCTTTGGTCTTGGCCATGGTGGAGAGTTTGGAATCTGATTGATTGATTGATTGCTTCTGTGGACAGGTGTCTTTTATACAGGTAACAAGCTGAGATTAGGAGCACTCCCTTTAAGAGTGTAGTCCTAATCTCAGCTCGTTACCTGTATAAAAGACACCTGGGAGCCAGAAATCTTTCTGATTGAGAGGGGGTCAAATACTTATTTCCCTCATTAAAATGCAAATCAATTTATAACATTTTTCACATGCGTTTTTCTGGATTTTTTTATTGTTATTCTGTCTCTCACTGTTCAAATAAACCTACCATTAAAATTATAGACTGATCATTTCTTTGTCAGTGGGCAAACGTACAAAATCAGCTGGGGATCAAATACTTTTTTCCCTCACTGTAGCTCCTAACCCTAAAACTAACCCTAGCTCCTAACCCTAAAACGAACCCTAGCTCCTAACCCTAAAACTAACCATAGCTTCTAACCCTTAACGTAATTCTAACCCTAACACTAGTTCTAAACCTAAACCCCCTAGAAATAGTATTTGACCTCGTGGGGACTATTCCCACAAGAATAGTTAAACACACACACACACACACAGGCACACTCACAAACTTTCCCTCCACACACACACGCACACACACACATAGAGTATATACACACTGATTATCATGTTGGCTCGAAATAACAAAAGAGAAAGAGGATGCCGCTCAACAAACACTCTGTCTGCTTTTTACTTATTCCCCCACTCTCCGCTCTCCATTTGGGCGCACCACTACAAATGCTCACTAGGAGTATGCCTGTGCCTGCCTACAACTATGTCTCTTGAAGCCACTTCCTGCCGAAAGCACCATGCAGTGCCTTAGTACAGTAAATCCATCCCTGTAATATTGTGTGGGAGAGAGGTAGAGCTGGGAGAAGGAGGATGGTTGTGTCCCAAATGACACCCTATTCCCTATGGGCCCAGGTCAAAAGTAGTGCACTACATAGGGAATAGGGGGCCATTTGGGAGGCACTCGATGAGTGAAAGATTGGGAGTTGTTTCATGCGATTCCAAATGAAGTGAGCTGAGGGTGATAACGTTTAATGGGACCTGCTCTTCTCTGTGATCTACCAGACTGGCTCATAGCTTTCCTGCTGATTTAAAACACGACTGGAGTGTGCCGAAGCACCGCCACTTTCATCTCTTTTGCACTGTTCTGTTCTTCCGTGTGCTCGCAGCCAAATTAGCCATTTTATTAAGATAGAGAAAAGGCATATTCGCCATTTCATCTCACTTCTCATCTACAATATACTATGGATATGTCCCAAATGCCACCCTATTCCCTATTAAGTGGACTATTTTTTAACACAGCCATAGGGACATAACCCAACGCTCCCAGTGCAGGCAGATAGACAGACAGACAGATAGGGGTGTAGAGGGTTAGAGAGATCATGGAGAGGGCTGATCACTCATGACAAGCAGCAGAACATGTTGTCTTCTCCTGACTTGCATTTCCTTCCCTTCTTCTTTGAACATACTGCCTGATTTTGTAACAGATGTTAGATCATGTATTTTGTCAAAGGTTGTAAGCTAAGTAAGAATTGTCCTAATTCTGGTTAGCCAAGTCTGTTGTGGCCTCTGGAGTAAGTGCTTATCAGACCTGGGTTCAAATAGTATTTGTTTTCTATCAAATATTTTGAGCATTTGATTAAGCCTGCTTGGACTGCCAGATGGATAAACTACTCCATCGGTTCCACTTTACCAGACAATAGTAGCTCAATCAAGCGCAGCTAAATGAGTAGAAAGAAAACAAATAAGAAGGTTTGGTAGCTAGTATCCAGTACTGTGGCCCTATCTCACATCTCTCTCCCTCCTCTGTCTCAGGACTCCCCTGATTGCTGCCGGGGTGATAGGGGGCCTCTTCGTGGTGGTCATTGTGGCTCTGAGTGTAGCCGTGTCCGTCCGCAGGAAGAGCATCAAGAAGAAGAGAGCCCTGCGACGCTTCCTCGAGACAGAGGTATGGCGTGTGAACACACACACACACACGGGACAAAGGTAAGGGCCTCCTGAGATGTGGATCATAGAAAAAGCTTCCATTGGTCTCATCAAAATATAGGGATTAGGATGCCTGTTGGGACGCAGACCGAATTTAGAGAACCTCAATAAGACAGATTTAAGTAAGACGTTGCATTGATTGGTTTGACGTTTCAGTTACAGAGTTCATTATTGGTCAAACATTTTCACATGTTACCGATCTCATTATTTATCTTATGTGTATATCTTCTGTATGGCTGTCACTGTTTTTCATTTTGTTTTTATTGTTGAAATTTCCCAATTGGGACAAAAAAGATATTGAATGATTGGTTGATTGAAGGAATAATTAAAGAAAACAAGAGTGAACTAGAACCTACATCCTAGTAGCCTTAGTGAAAAGACGTCACTCACTGCTCTATGAAGAGCTGTAATAACAGCCTTGTGTGCTCATCTCTCTCATGGTATGTGATGTAGTCTATGATGTGTTCTGTGATGTGTGTAGAACCACTGGTGGCTGGGGCCCGGGGCTATGAGAACACAGAGAGAGCTTAGGGAATAGACAGACCGACAGAGAGGGGGTAGAGAGCATAATCTCCAGCCTTTCTCCTTCCTTTCTCCCTCCTTTCTCCCTCCTTTTCTTCCTTCCTCTCTCCCTCCTCTCTTCCTCCTATTCTCCCTCTCCTCTCTCCATCCTCTGTGGCATTTCTCTCTCTTCTCTCCCTCCCCTTTCGTTATTTCTACCTCCCTCCCTACTCTTCTACCGCCCTCCTCTCTCCCTCTAACCCTCTCTTCTCTCCCTACTCTCTCCTCTCCACACTCTCTCTTTCTTTCTCTGTCTCTGTCTCTGTGACCTTTCTCCCTTCTCTCTCTGTCCATTCTCATCTCATTTATCCCTCTCTCTCTCTCTCTCCCGCTCTTTCTCTCCTCTCCTCTGTGGCCTCTCTCCCTCCACGCTCCATCAGCTAACGATCTGGGTGTAGCTGGTGCAGAGGAGTCAGGCGCAGGACAACAGAGATGAGCGCACTGGGCGCACACCGAACAGGAGGAAACATAAACCCTCACGTCCTTGGCCAAGGTGGACCACCAGTACTTCCCACTAAGACAGCGCACTGTCCGACCGATGCCAGGATGACCAGAGGAGGGTGACGTGTGAGCCCAATAGATCAAACGGTCGCGGACAGCAAACGGAACGTACAGATGCCCAGCTGTACACTGGGGGGAGTGGGCTCTGTAAGTAACGCCCGCTCGATGTCCGCGTCCAGCTCCCACACCACTGGTGCCACCAGGCAAGAGGCCAGAAGTATGGGAATGTGATCTATGGACCGCTCCTCTGTGTCGTACATCCTGGACAGTGCTTCTGCCTTAGCGTTCTGGGAACCTGGTCTGTAGGACAGGGTGAAAACAAAACGTGTAAAGAACATGGCCCACCTTGCCTGGCAAGGGTTCAGTCTCCTCGCCGCCCGCATGTACTCCGGATTGCGGTTGTCAGTCCAGATGAGGAAAGGGTGTTTAGCCCCCTCAAGCCAATGTCTCCACGCCTTCAGAGCCTTGACAACAGCCAACAACTCCTGGTCCCCCACATCATAGTTTCACTCTGCCGGGCTGAGCCTCTTTGAAACGAAAGCACAGGGGCGGAGCTTTGGTGGCGTACCTGAGCGCTGAGAGAGCACTGGTCCTATCCCAGCCTCAGACGCGTCCACCTCTACTATGAATGCCAAAGAGGGATCCGGATGAGCCAGCACAGGAGCCGATGTAAACAGAGCCTTCAGGTGACCAAAAGCCCTGTCCACCTCAGCCAACCACTGCAGTCACACTGGTCCCCCCTTCAGCAGTGAGGTAATGGGAGCTGCTACCTGACCCGGATAAACCTCTGGTAGTAGTTGGCAAACCCTAGAAACCGCTGCACGTCCTTTACCGTGGTGGGAGTCGGCCAATTACGCATGGCTGAAATGCGGTCACTCTCCATCTCCACCCCTGAAGTGGAAATGCACTACCCTAGGAAGGAGGCGGACTGTTGAAAGAACATACATTTATCAGCCTTGACGTACAGGTCATGCTCCAACAGTCGACCAAGCACCCTGCGCACCAGGGACACATGCTCGGCGCATGTAGCAGAGTATATCAGAACGTCATCAATATACACCACTACACCCTGCCCGTGCAGGTCCCTGAAAATCTCATCTACAAAAGCCTGGCAAACTGATGGAGCATTCATCAACCCGTACGGCATGACGAGATACTCATAGTGCCCTGAGGTGGTACTAGATGCCGTCTTCCACTCGTCCCCCTCCCAGATATGCACCAGGTTGTAGGCGCTCCTGAGGTCCAATTTTGTGAAGAAGCGCGCCCCGTGCATTGACTCTATCGCACTGGCTATGTGAGGCAGCGAGTAGCTGTACCTCACAGTGATTTGGTTGATACCTCGATAGTCAATGCACGGGCGTAGACCTCCATCCTCCTTCTTCACAAAAAAGAAACTAGAGGAGGCAGGTGAAGTGGATGGTCGAATGTACCCCTGCCCCAGGGATTCGGAGACATATGTTTCCATAGCCGCTGTCTCCTCCTGTGACAGGGGATACACGTGACTCCTGGGAAGTGCTGCGTCTACCAGGAGATCTATTGCACAATCCCCCTGTCGATGGGGTGGTAATTTAGTCGCCCTCTTCTTACAGAAGGCGAGAGCCAAATCGGCATATTCAGAGGGGATGCGCATGGTGGAGACCTGGTCTGGACTTCCCACCGTAGTCGCACCGACGGAAACCCCTAAACACCTCCCCAAGCACTTTCGTGAACACCCCTTGAGAGCCCTCTGTTGCCACGAAATAGTGGGGTCATGGCAGGCCAACCAGGGTATGCCCAGCACCACGGGAAACGCAGGAGAATCAATAGGGAAAAGACTAATTCTCTCCTTGTGACCCTCCTGCGTAACCATGCTCAGTGGAGCGGTGGCCTCCCTAATTAGCCCTGACCTTAATGGTCGACTATCTAGGGCGTGCACAGGGAAGGGCATATCCACAGGAACAATGGGGATCCCTAAACTCTGGGCAAATAATCTGTCAATAAAATTCCCAGCTGCGCCTGAATCTACTTGCACCTTATGCTGGGAATGCGGGGAAAACTCAGGAAATTTAATAAACAAAAACATGTGAGCAACAGGGGGCTCTGGGTGAGCCTGGTGCCGACTCACCTGGGGTGACACGAGAGTGCCCAGCCTGCTGCCTCGACTCCCTGAGGAACTCCCCCAGCACTGACCAGCAGTGTGCCCTCTGCTGCCACAGATGGTGCATGGAACGGCCTCTCCTCCGGTCGCCCTAAGCTCAGCACCTCCCAGCTCCATGGGCGTCGGATTGGAGGTGCTGGAGGATGGAACTGACAGGCCCTGATCCAGACATCCGCGGGTAGACAGCAGGTTATCCAATCGGATGGACAGGTCCACCAGCTGGTCTAATGTGAGGGTGGTGTCCCTGCAGGCCAACTCCCAACGAACGTCCTCGTGCAGTCTGCACCGGTAGTGATCGATCAGGGCCCTGTCGTTCCATCCCGCGCTGGTGGCCAGGGTCCGAAAGTCCAAAGTAAAATCCTGCGCGCTCCTCGTCCCCTCCCTCAGGTGGTACAGACATTCACCCGCCGCTCTACCCTCAGGTGGGTGGTCGAACACTGCCAGAAAGCGTAGGGTGAACTCCACGTAATGGTCCAACACCGCTTCTCCTTCCATCCATACAGCGTTGGCCCACTCTAGGGCTTTGCCTGAGAGGTAGGAGACGAGGGCGGACACGCTCTCATGTCCCGAAGGAGCCGGGTGGATGGTCGCCAGGTAGAGCTCCAGCTGGAGTAGGAACCCCTGGCATCCAGCAGCCGTCCCATCATACTCCCTCGGGAGCGCGAGTCGAATCCCACTGGGACCTGGTGAAGGAGGGGTGGACAGTGGTGCCTGTTGTGGTGGTGCTGGTGGATGTGCTGGAAGAACTCCTCCATCGATCCATCGTCTGCAGCACGCGATCCATGGCGGTGCCGAGACGATGCAACATTGTCGCATGCTGTTGGACGCGCTCCTCTACCGCTGAAGGGATGTCGTCTGCTCCTGCTGACTCCATAGATTGGTGCGTGATTCTGTTAACGATCTGGGTGTAGCTGGTGCAGAGGAGTCAGGCGCAGGACAGCAGATATGAGTACCATAACTAATTTTACTCAATAAAGTTCTCAATAACACACGAGAAAACCAAGCCCACAAATATGGACCGTATAACATAAAACAATCACGCACAAAAAACATGGGGAAAACAGAGGGTTAAATAACAAACATATAATTGGGGAATTGAAACCAGGTGTGTAAAACAAGACAAAACAAATGGAACATGAAAAGTGGATCGGCGATGGCTAGAAGACCGGTGACGTCGACCGCCAACGGCGCCCGAACAACGAGAGGGACCGACTTCGGCGGAAGTCGTGACACCATCCTCTGTCTCCCCCCTTTTCGCTCCTCTGAAGCCCCCCTCCCTCCTCTCCGTCCTCTCTCCCTCCTCTCCCTTCTCTCTCCCTCATTTCCTTTGTTACGGTATAGAACATGAGAACTTCTTTAGAACGGATGTTCTATACAAAAAATACCATAAACCTTGGACCCACTCACATGGAACTCACTCTGAACAAGGCTTCAAAGCAACACAAATACAACACCACATCACACAACAACACCACATTAAAATAACAAGCATCGTGTTGCTCTACTTCTATAGGCACTGTGCCACTGTATTGTACCTAGTCCAGAAACGTGATCGAAACCACCATTACTGTATAACAATTACTATACTCCTGCTTCCTGTTTACAAACAGAAGCTCAAACAGGAAGTACCTATTCTCCATTTCCTATTCTGCTATTTCAGCCACACCCATTGCTGACAGTTGTATAAAATCAAGCACACAGCCATGCAATCTCCATAGGAAAACATTGGCAGTATAATGGCCTTACTGAAGAGCTCAGGGACTTTCAACGTGGCACCATCATAGGATGCCAACTTTCCAACAAGTCAGTTCGTAAATTTATGCCCTGCTAGAGTTTCTCCGGTCAACTGTAAGTGCTGTTATTGTGAAGTGGAAACGTCTAGGAGCAACAACAGCCAAGCCGCGGTAAGCCACACAAGCTCACAGAACGGGACCGCAAATGCTGAAGCGCGTAGCTCATAAAAATCGTCTGTCTTCGGTTGCAACACTCACTACCGAGTTCCAAACTGCCTCTGGAAGCAAAGTCAACACAAGAACTGTTCATCGGGAGCTTCATGAAATGGGTTTCCATGGCCGAGCAGCCGTTCAGAAATCTAAGATCACCATGCGCAATGCCAAGCGTTGGCTAGAGTTGTGTAAAGCTCGTTGCCATTGAACTCTGGAGCAGTGGAAACGTGTTCTCTGGAGTGATGAATCACGATTCACCATCTGGCAGTCCGACAGACTAATCTGGGTTTGGTGGATGCCAGGAGAACCCTAAATGCCGAATGCACGGTGCCAACTGTAAGGTTTAGTGAAAGAGAAATATTGGTCTGGGTATGTTTTTCATGGTTCGGGCTAGGCCCCTTAGTTAAAGTGAAGGTAAATCCTAACGATACAGTATACAATGACATTCTAGACGATTCTGTGCTTCCAACTTTGTGGCAAATGTTTGGGGAAGGCCCTTTCCTGTTTCAGCATGACAATGCCCTTGTGCACAAAGTGAGGTCCATATAGAAATGGTTTGCGAGAAAAATTGCCAGACACTCGCAACATGGACTGTTGTCCACACTCCAATCTGGCAGGCGGTACCGGTGCATCAAGGCTCAGACCAACAGACTCCTGAACAGCTTCTATCCCCTGGCCGTAACATTGTTAAATGGCTAACAACTACTGCTGTCCCTCTTCCACAGACTATCCACACTGACTCTATGCCCATCCAGAGGTCTCTACCCACTCAGACACACATACCTTCACTGGCACTCTTACTCACACGCACACACACATACTCACATACACACACTTACATTCACCCTCACTCACACATTCGTTACTTACGCCACACACTTACACACACACACACCCTCACTCCTACGCTGCTGCTAAAATAACGATTGATTAGATGTATTACTACCATTATGCTGCTGTTCATTAATTATTGATTGCCATTACCATTAGTATTTATCTATTTATCCTGCTACTGGTCACTATTACCACTGTTTACATGTACAGTTGTATATTGTCACCCCTGCACTTTTCTTGACTAATTCTCTATTTCTTGAAATTGAAAAAAATATTTGGTCTCCACATCGTGTTATTGGATTTTCATCATTGCAGAACAAATTTTATTTTTGGAAACTTAAGTTTACCATTTTAATTTAGAAAATAAAGACAAATGGCATGGACAAAATTATTGGCACCTCAGAACTAGTACTTGATTGCACGGTCTTTGGCAAAGATAACTGCCAACAAATGTTTCTTGTAGCAATCAATGAGCTTGCTGCGCCTTTCTACTGGCAATGTGCTCACTGTTCAGCAGCAAACCGCTCTAGTTCTTCAACCTCAGGAGGCTGAAGAAATTCGTCTTGGCTCCTAAGACCTTCACAAACTTCTACAGATGCACCATTGAGAGCATCCTGTTGGGGTGTATCACCGCCTGGCATGGCGATTACACTGTCCGTAGCTGCAAGGCTCTCCTCCAGCGGGTGGTGCCGTCAGTCCGCCGCATCACCGGGGGCACACTGCCTGCCCTCCAGAACATCTACAGCACCCGGTGTCATAGCTCGCTACTTTTTACCAGGTACCATATCTGGTTGTAAATGGCTAGGATATGATCTACTGCCAAGCAGAGTTGGGGATAATTCCATGTAATTAGACATTTCAATTAAATTCTTGAATTCATTCATGAACTGGATAATTTATGTTGAATTCAATTCAAATTTCAACAATTTTCAAGTTATGGAAATGGGATTTAATATTGAATTGGCAATTTAATTCTTGGAATTTACCTACTATTGGAATTATTGGATTAATTGAATCATCTTTGAATTCGAAGATTGACCTGAAATTTGAATTGAATTAAATGAAATTTACAGGGAGAGAGAATGTAATTAGAATTGAATTTGTGGAATGAATCCCAACCCTGCTGCTAAGTATTCATCACCACTACATGTGAAATAGATTAGTTATAAGAGTTACTGTGAAATAACATGAATAGAGAACCTATTATTGAGTTTCAGTATACTGATAGCCATGACTTGTGTTCATATTTGAGTCACACACAGTACTGTGGCTAATACCTACTGTGAGAGGGAGGCCTGAAAACTGTCCTGGGCTAGCGCTAGCTCACTGTAAAGTCTGCCTGCAGACAGACAGACAGACAGACAGACAGACAGACAGACAGACAGACAGACAGACAGACATGTGTCTGACTACCATGTAGGAGAGGAGAGGGTAATCTGTGTTAACAGACATCAGGGACAGGTTCCATTAAAGCTCTCAGTATCACATAGGGTGGTGTAAGAGCCTGAATGTACTGGTCTCCTGCCATGTCCTTCTACTCTACACTTACAGTGCCATGAAGTGATGGTGCACTAGGCTTTTAACTAGTTATTTCAGTAATGACAAGATTGTGCCTTTTTCCGTTATACCTTACATCACTGCTCTCTAGTGCTCTCTCCATCCGTTCCGCTCCTCTGTGCTGTCTTGATTAATTGCACACACATACAGTACTGTTCACTGCTTTATTATTATGGAACTCACCGTTTTTATTCAATACAAATTGGATCAATTCAAAACTCGGTGGTAAGTCAGTTAATTGAAACAATAACAATGCGGAAACCCAGCCTATGTTTTGTTGAAAAGCTGAAGGATGGCCCTGGAGAAATGTAACCACACTGAAATTCATTAACAGAGGAACAGTTGAAGTCGGAAGTTTACAAACACCTTAGCCAAATACATTTAAACTCTATTTTTCACAATTCCTGACATTTAATCTTAGTAAAAATTTCCTGTCTTAGGTCAGTTAGGATCACCACTTTATTTTAAGAATGTGAAATGTCAGAATAATAGTAGAGAGAATGATTTAATTTAGCTTTCATTTCTTTCATCACATTCCCAGTGGGTCAGAAGTTTACATACACTCAATTAGTATTTTGTAGCATTGCCTTTACTTTTTTTTACTTGGGTCAAATGTTTCGGGAAGTCTTCCTCAAGCTTCCCACAATAAGTTGGGTGAATTTTGGCCCATTCCTCCAGACAGAGCTGGTGTAACTGAGTCAGTTTTGTAGGCCTCCTTGCTTGCACATGCTTTTTCAGATCTGCCCACAAATGTTCTATAGCATTGAGGTCTGGGCTTTGTGGCCACTCCAATACCCAGACCTCAATGGCCACTCCGATTGATGGCCACTCCAATACCTTGAGCCATTTTGCCACAACTTTGGAAGTATGCTTGGTGTCATTGTCCATTTGGAAGACCCATTTGCGACCAAGCTTTATCTTCCTGACTGATGTCTTGAGATGATGCTTCAATATATCCACATAATTTTCCTTCCTCATGATGCCATCTATTTTGAGAAGTGCACCAGTCCCTCTTGCAGCAAAGCACCCACACAAGATGATGCTGCCACCCCCGTGCTTCACGGTTGGGATGGTGTTCTTCAGCTTGGAAGCATCCCCTTTTTCCTCTAAACATAACGATGGTCATTATGGCCAAACAGTTATATTTTTGTTTTGTCAGACCAGAGGACATTTCTCCAAAAAGTACAATCTTTGTCTTCATGTGCAGTTGCAAACCGTAGTCTGGCTTTTTTATGGCGGTTTTGGAGCAGTGGCTTCTTTCTTGCTGAGTGGCCTTTCAGGTTATGTCGATATAGGGCTTGTTTTACTGTGGATATAGATACTTGTACCTGTTTCCTACAGCATCTTCACAAGGTCCTTTGCTGTTGTTCTGGGATTGATTTGCACTTTTCGCACCAAAGTATGTTCATCTCTAGGAGACAGAACACGTCTCCTTCCTGGGCGATATGACGGCTGTGTGGTTCCATTTTTTTATTCATTTATTTATTTCACCTTTACTTAACCAGGTAGGCAAGTTGAGAACAAGTTCTCATTTACAACTGCGACCTGGCCAAGATAAAGCAAAGCAGTTCGACATACAACAACACAGAGTTACAAATTGGAGTAAACAAACATACAGTCAATAATACAGTAGAAAAAAAAACAAATCTATATACAATGTGTGCAAATGAGGTAAGATAAGGAACGTAAGGCAATAAATAGGCCATGGTGGCGAAGTAATTACAATATACCAATTTAACACTGGAATGGTAGATGTGCAGTAGATGAATGTGCAAAGTAAAAATACTGGGGTGCAAAGGAGCAAGATAAATAAATGAATACGGTAGGGGATGAGGTAATTGGTTGGGCTATTAACAGATGGGCTATGTACAGGTTCAGTGATCTGTGAGCTGCTCTGACAGCTGGTGAGCTGCTCTGAAGCTAGTGAGGGAGATGTGTCTCCAGTTTCAGTGATTTGTGTAGTTCGTTCCAGTCATTGGCTGGAACTGGAAGGAAAGGTGGCCAAAGGAGGAATTGGCTTTGGGGGTGACCAGTGAGATATACCTGCTGGAGCGCGTGCTATGGGTGGGTGCTGCTATGGTTACCAGCGAGCTGAGATAAGGCGGGGCTTTACCTAGCAGGGACTTGTAGATGACCTGGAACCAGTGGGTCTGGCAACGAGTATGTAGCGAGGGCCAGCCGACTAAAGCATACAGGTCGCAGTGGTGGGTGGTATAATGGGCTTTGGTGACAAAGCGGATGGCACTGTGATAGACTGCATCCAGTTTGCTGAGTAGAGTATTGGAAGCTGTTTTGTAGATGACATCGCCAAAGTCGAGGATCGGTAGGATAGTCAGTTTTACTAGTGCAAGTTTGGCAGCATGAGTGAAGGAGGCTTTGTTGCGAAATAGAAATTCTAGATTTGATTTTGGATTGGAGATGTTTAATGTGAGTCTGGAAGGAGAGTTTACAGTCTAGCCAGACACTTAGGTATTTGTAGTTGTCCACATATTTCTAGGTCAGAGAATTCCAGGGTAGTGATGCTAGTCGGGCGGGCGGGTGCAGGCAGCAAATGGTTGAAAAGCATGCATTTGGTTTTACTAGAGTTTAAGAGCAGTTGGAGGCCACGGAAGGAGTGTTGTATGGCATTGAAGCTCGTTTGGAGGTTAGTTAACTTCTTAGGGAGCGGCAGCTGTGTCGGTTTTGGAGAGTCTGGCGTGCCCAAAGTAAACGGCCTGCCACTCAGGCCCAGAAACTAGGATATGCACATAATTAGTACTATTGGATAGGAAACACTCTGAAGTTTCTAAGAGTGTTAAAATAGTGTCTGTGAGTATAACAGAACTGATATAGCAGGCGAAAACCCGAGGAATTTCTGTCCTGGAAAAAGTGTTTTTGACACATTGCCTCATTTTGAACCCCTCCCTATTAAAAACAGCCATATATGGGAGTAAGATTGCAGTACCTATTGCTTCCACTGGATGTCAACAGTCTCTAGACAGTGTTTGGTGATGTTAGGTTGCTCTGGATGGTAATTGAAGAAGAATTTCGAACTAGTCATCGGATGTAAACAGAAGAGGAGGCGCGTTCACGGGCTCGCGCGCGCTGTGGTTTTTTCCTTTCCTATCGTCCAGTTTATAATCCGGTTGAAATATTATAGTAAATATACATAAAAGTGTTCCTAAGGATACATTATCAATGATGTTTGATTGTTCTTGGACAAGTGTATAGGTATAGGTTGAACGTGTTCTCTTCACGGTTCAATGAGCGAGTGGACGCTGTATTTTATGAACATAACGCGCCAACCAATGATCTGTTTATTAACTAGGCTTTCGAAGACTTTTGAGAGGCAGGGCAGGATGGATATAGGTCTATAGCAATTTGGGTCTAGAGTGTCACCCCCTTTGAAGAGGGGGATGACCGCGGCAGCTTTACAATCTTTAGGGATCTCGGACGACACGAAAGAGAGGTTGAGCAGACTGGTAATAGGATTAGCAACAATGGCGGCGGATAGTTTTAGAAAGAGAGGGTCCAGATTGTCTAGCCCAGCTGATTTGTACGGGTCCAGGTTTTGCAGTTCTTTCAGAACATCTGCTATCTGGATTTGGGTGAAGGAAAAGCTGGGGAGGCTCGGACAAGTAGCTGCGGAGCTGTTGGCCGGGGTTGGGTTAGCCAGGAGGAAAGCATGGCCAGCCGTTGAGAAATGCTTGTTGAAATTTTCGATTATCTTGGATTTATCGGTGGTGACCGTGTTACCTAGCCTCAGTGCAGTGAGCAGCTGGGAAGAGGTGCTATTGTTCCCCATGGACTTGACAGTATCCCAAAACTTTTTGGAGTTAGAGCTACAGGATGCAAATTTCTGTTTGAAAAACCTAGCCTTTGCTTTCCTGACTGACTGCGTGTATTGGTTCCTGACTTCCCTGAACAGTTGCATATCGCGGGGACTATTCGATGCTATAGCAGTCCGCCACAGGATGTTCTTGTGCTGGTCAAGGGCAGTCAGGTCTGGAGTGAACCAAGGGCTGTATCTGTTCTTAATTCTACATTTGCTGAAAGGGGCATGCTTATTTAAGATGGTGAGGAAGTTGCTTTTAAAGAATGACCAGGCATCCTCGACTGACGGAATGAGGTCAATATCCTGCCAGGATACCCGGGCCAGGTCGATTAGAATGGCCTGCTCGCAGAAGTGTTTTAGGGAGCGTTTGACTGTGATAAGGGGTGGTCGTTTGACCACGGGCCCATAGCGGATGCAGGCAATGAGGCAGTGGTCGCTGAGATCCTGATTGAAAACAGCAGAGGTGTATTTGGAGGGCAAGTTGGTCAGGATAATATCTATGAGGGTGCCCATGTTTACAGATTTAGGATTGTACCTGGTGGATTCCTTGATGATTTGTGTGAAATTGAGGGCATCTAGCTTAGATTGTAGGACTGCCGGGGTGTTAAGCATATCCCAGTTTAGGTCACCTAACAGAACGAACTCTGAAGATAAATGGGGGGCAGTCAATTCACATATGGTATCCAGGGCACAGCTGGGAGCTGAGGGGGGTCTATAGCAGGTTGGCAACAGTGAGAGACATATTTCTGGAGAGATTAATTTTTAGAATTAGAAGTTCGAACTGTTTGGGCACAGACCTGGAAAGTATGACAGAACTTTGCAGGCTATCTCCTCCCCCTTTGGCAGTTCTATCTTGGCGGAAAATATTGTAGTTGGGTATGTAAATCTCCAATTTTTTTGTGGTCTTCCTAAGCCAGGATTCAGACACGGCAAGGACATCAGGGTTGGCGGAGTGTGCTAAAGCAGTGAGTAAAACAAACTTAGGGAGGAGGCTTCTGATGTTAACATGCATGAAACCAAGACTTTTACGATTATAGAAGTCAACAAATGAGAGTGCCTGGGGACACACAGGGCCTGGGTTTACCTCCACATCCCCAGAGGAACAGAGGAGGAGTAGGATGAGGGTACGGCTAAAGGCTATCAGAACAGGTTGTCTGGTGCGTTGGGAACAGAGAATAAAAGGAGCATTTCTGGGTGTGGTAGAATAGATTCAGGGCGTAGTGTGCAGACAGGGGTGTGGTGGGTGAGGGTACAGTGGAGGTAAGCCCAGGTACCGAGTGATGATAAGAGTGGTTGCATCTCTGGACGTGCTGGTAATACTGGGTAAGGTCACCACAGTGGTGGGACAAAGGAGAAATCTGAGGCATGTAGAGTGGGCCTAGGGGCTCCACTGTAGACTAAAACAATGATAACTATCCTAAACAACAGTAAACAGGGCATATTGACATTTGAGAGAGACATAAAGTGAGGCATAAAGCAAACACAGGTGTTGATTAGGAGAGCTAGCTAAAACACAACGGGTAAGACCACAACAGCTAATCAGCTAAGATAACAACAACAGGTAAACTGGCGATGAATGGGCAAAGAGGGTTGGTTAGCTACACACAGGGCCTGAGTACGCGGCTGGGGCCTATAGATAAACAAAAATAAACAAAATGGAGTACCGTGATTAATGAATAGTCCAGCAGGCATCAGCTATGTAGCCGAATGATCATAGGGTCCAGTGAACAGCAATAGATGGGACAGGGAATCCGCGAGGTATTCGTTACTACGCCGGCACGCAGGAGACACAGTGTTTAAAGTTAGAGTTAGCCGGCCGGGGTTGGTAGAACCGTCTGCTCCGACAGAGGCCGGTTGCAGGCCCAGCGGATGGGGTATTCGTCGGCAGACCAGTCGAGGTGGTACGACGGGGAGGGATCCAAGCCAGCTGGCGAGAGAGGTATTGGTGTTTATACTTGCGTACTATTCTTTGTACAGATGAACATGGTACCTTCAGGCGTTTCGAAATTGCTCCCAAGGATGAACCAGACTTGTGGAGGTCTACAATTTTTTTTATGAGGTCTTAGCTGATTTCTTTTGATTTTCCCATGATGTCAAGCAAAGAGGCGCTGAGTTTGAAGGTCGGCCTTGAAATACATCCACAGGTGCACCTCCAATTGACTCAAATTATGTCAATTAGCCTATCAGAAGCTCCTAAAGTCATGACATCATTTTCTGGAATTTTCCAAGCTGTTTAAAGGCACAGTCAACTTAGTGTATGTAAACTTCTGACCCACTGGAATTGTGATACAGTGAATTATAAGTGAAATAATCTGTCTATTAACAATTGTTGGAAAAATTACTTGTGTCATGCACAAAGTTTATGTCCTAACCGACTTGCCAAAACTATAGTTTGTTAACAAGAAATTTGTGGAGTGGTTGAAAAATGAGTTTTAATGACTCAGCCGAAGTGTATGTAAACTTCTGACTTCAACTGTATGGATGCAAAACTGACCATCCATGACATCAAAATGATAGTTTTAGACCTATTTTACATTTACATTGTTTACAGTCATTGGAGTAAAACAAGTTTATATTTTGGATTATGATGGGGTATGACATTTGATCTAAACTCATGAGGCAATTCTAAATTATATTATTAAAGAATCATTGTGTGTATATAATTAATCTATAAATCAAGAAATGGAGCACATAAGGATTTTAACTTTGAATAATAACATGTAATACTGCTCGAAGAGACTACTAAATAAATGGACATCCAAGTAGTCTTCCTCAGGTTTCAGCACCACAGATTCGAGTGGGTTGGTGGACAGCTCCCTCCCGCCCCTTGGAACTACACGTTCAGCACCTCATCTAAGGGTGTTTTCACATAAAGTCCTATTTAAAAGAACCAATCTCAGTCCTCTTTAAAGTGAACTCTGGGGTAAAAAAAGCTAAATAGCTCAGGTTATCTTTGTATTTACACTGCCCTTGCCTTTGAATGAGGACTGAAATCCATCTTTGAACTTTTGACATCTCAATTTGTGGTCCAAGTCGCATTCACATTGCTATGTTTAGAAAGGAGCCAAGATCTTTTTCCAACATTCACTCAATGGTTTTTTGCAAAGTGCAGGACAAGCCATTCCATCAGAATGTGCTATCGGACAGCTAGATATTGTACATACTTACCTTTTGGAAGCTAATAGATTGCATTTAAATAATTATAATCAGAAGATAATATTAACATGGAAATATTATTAGTAACAGAATAAATAGCAGAAGAATAAAAGCAGATTGAGTAATGATGTAATTGTAGGCTACTGCCCCTTTAAGACCTAGAATAGATGTTGTACCCTATGTTGTGATTCTCACCAAATATGTTGTCTTCTCACACTATTCAAACCCCACTATCGAATAAACACTTTATGAAACTCTCTTAGCCTATAGATCACATATTGCAAACAAATAATCTTGAACTAAAAACTCCATACATATTTTTGAATTTCTGTGCATCCTTGACAATTGTTAATCAATATGCAAAAATAGCACACGTTTATTTATGAGAACCTGCACATCACCATCTTCTCTCTTTTGTGGAACCAATGTGAGGGGTTGTGGTGCAGGGGAAACAATGTTGCAGTAGTGTAGCGTGTGGTGCAGGAATAATGACAAGCGAGCCTGGGGAGCTTTGTGTTCACATTGCCCTATAAAAGGGAACCGGGCCTGCGGAATTCAAGCGTACCGAACTCACAACACCTCTAGAGGTGGTCTCAGTTCGGTTTGCTTCAGGGGCTCTTTTGAGGGTTCTGAGTTCCTTTGGAGTGTTCACACTGCACAAAAACATTCAAAAAAATTTGCTGAAATCGACCAAGTGTGAAAATACCCTAACAGACAGCTCCCTACAGTCTGGGGCGAAGGTGAGGTTGCTGGCTGTGTGTGGCCCTCTGGCTCATCACAACAGTCTGATTAAAAAATAATAGCTGTTCTTTATTTAAATGCTATTTTGAATCAGCCTTGCAGGAAAGGACAGAGAAGAGAGAAGGGGTGAAGGGCAAGGAGAGGGAGAAGGAGAGGGAAAGAGGGAAGAAAGACGAAAGGAGAGGGGGAAGAGTAAGAAGAGGGGGAGGAAAGAGATGTGGACAGATAAGGAAGGGTCGGGAAGATGGGAGAGGAAGAAGAGAGGGAAGGAGAGGGGGAAAGAGAGGGGGAGGAAAACAGATGGAAAGGGGGAAGGAGAAGGGGAAGGAGAAGGAGAAAGGGAGGAGAGAGGGAAGAAGGAGAGGGGGAAGAGAAAGAAGAGGTGAAGGGAGAGGGGGGCGAAAGACATATGGAAGGACATCCATCCCATTTTCTCTGCCCCTTCCCTGTCCTTCCATATCTCTTTTCTCCCCCTCCCCCTCTTCTTCCTCTTCCCCCTATCTGTCTTTCCTCTCTACCCACTCTCTTTCTCCCTCTCCTTCCCCTCCCCCTCTTTCCTCTTCTCTGTCCTCTCCTGCAAGCCTGATTCAGAATTCCATTTAAATAAAGAACAGCTATGTTTTTTTTTATTAGAGTGTTGTGATGAGCCAGAGGACAGTGCCGAAGCAGAGAGGAGAGCTGATTTACTTCTTCTCCCTTTCTCTATCTCTCCCTCACTCTCTCTCTCTCTTTTTCTTCCATCACTCCCTGTCTCTCTTTCTATCTCTCTCTGCTCCCCCCCCCCTCTCTCTTGCTCTCTCTCTCTCTATTTCTCTCTCTCTCCACTATCTTTTCTTTCTTTTTCTTTCTCCCTCTCCCTCTATCTCGCTCTCCCCTCCTTCCTTCTCTTTTTCTCTCTTTCGCTCGCTTCCCCTCTCTATATCTCCCCTCCCTCCCTCTCTCTTTCTCTCTCCCCTTTCTATATATCTCTCTTCCTCTCTGTCTCTCTCTTTTTCTCCCTCTGTCGCTTTCTCTGTTCCCCTCTATTTTTACCTCTTTCTCTCACCTTTCTTTCCCTCACTTTCCACCTCTCTCCCTCACTATCCCTCTCTCACTTCCGGTGGATTCATTGTTCTCCACTTGAAAGATAATGAAACTACGAGAGCCTATACTCCTCTTCAACTGTTGCTATTATCCACCCCCTCGTTCTCTCCATCTCTCCCATTTCTCCATCTCTTTCCCTCTCTCTACCCCTCTTGTTTTATATTTGTCACTTTTGCCTCTCTGGTAAGTTTTTTTGAAAGTTTCTCTTCGAAAGATTAAAGAGTGCCATACCCATGGGAGATGTGACTGGTTGGTTTCTTAATAGCTTGCTAGATTGATTGGTTAATTGGTTGATTGACTGGTAACGGAGTGAGGGACTAACATATTTCTGATTGATTCAGTGACTGACTCATTGAGTGATGAGTTGATTGATTCATTGACTGTTTATTTGACTGATGAGTTGATTGATTAATTGACTGACTCATTTAGTGATGAGTTGATTGAGTCATTGACAGTTTAATTGACTGATGAGTTGATTGATTAATTGACTGTTAAATTGACTGATGCGTTGATTGATTAATTGACTGATGCGTTGATTGATTAATTTACTGTTTAATTGAGTGATGAGTTGATTGATTGTTTCTCCCTATAGCTGGTGGAGCCCCTGACACCTAGTGGTACAGCCCCTAACCAGGCCCAGCTCCGCATCCTCAAAGAGACTGAACTCAAGAGGGTCAAGATACTGGGCTCGGGGGCCTTCGGCACCGTCTACAAGGTATCACCTTATCACATACACTCACATGCACTCACACACCTACAACCACTTTTTTTGCAAGTTAGAAATTAGGAGGTGTTTAAAGGTGGAGGGTGGGAGAGAGATAATGATGGGGAGCTTGGGGAGATGGGGAGATGATAACAAGAAATGAGAATGAAGGAAAGAGGGAGTGAGGGAGATAGGGAGGGAGGGAGGAATGGAAGCAGACAGGGGAGAGTTCCCATAGACTCATAGTAAGGATCACATGCAAATCCAGGTCAGGTCAGGTCTGCTGTGATGCAAGCAGGAGAGAGGATGAGAGCAGAGAGATATCCCTGAACTACTGTATGTCTCACAGTGTAAGAGGTCTGAACTAGTATATGTCTCACAGTGTAAGAGGTCTGAACTAGTGTATGTCTCACAGTGTAAGAGGTCTGAACTAGTGTATGTCTCACAGTGTAAGAGGTCTGAACTAGTGTATGTCTCACAGTGTAAGAGGTCTGAACTAGTGTATGTCTCACAGTGTAAGAGGTCTGAACT